>PVKN010026088.1:0-13925 GCA_004027915.1 Capromys pilorides
GTGACCTGGCCTCCTGCCTTGGTCCTTGTCTTTCCTCAGCCCCATCGGGGTTGCCCCAGGCCTTTCCAGCTACCTTTCCCTTGCACGCTGGTCAGGGCCGTGGCTAGATCTACACACAGACCTGGAGCTCTTCCCGCTGAAATCAGACCACTGTCTCCTCAGGCAAGTAGAACCCCTCGGTTGGACTTGTGCTCCGTTACTATTCTTGCTTGTGCTGGAATGTTCCAATCCTCTCTGAATGCACAAGAAAGGACAGAAGGGCCAATCTGTGGCAGCATCCACACCCAACTTTCTCCTTCCGTCCTCATCACTGACCTCTTGCCCTGGGCTTGGCTACCTTTCCCAATAATAATGATAAATTTATTTATTATTATTATTATTATTATTTTGTATTTTAGGAATGGGTCTACAGGGTATTCAGGATCTCACTATTAGATCAGACTCATAGTGATCCCCCTATTTACAGCCTCCCAAAAGCTGAGATTACAGGCATGTGCCACCACACCCAGTCTCAATTGCCCTCTCAGCATGCTTCAGGGGTGGGGCCAGCATAGAAGGCCTGGGGATCAAAGCCCTGGCCCTGTACCTGCTTGCATGTGTTTAATCTGCTGAACTATTTGGCTGGTCCTTTCCACAAATCATTGTTACTATCAATATTATTGTTATTATTATTTGCCATAAAGTTTGGAGACAATTTGCAAAACGATTTCTCTTTCTAGTTTCTTATTGCATCACAGGTCATAAATATTTACTGACTAAACTTTTTAATTGAAAAATTAATTCTTTACCATGAGGAGCAGCGAATCCACCATCGAGGTTATCTATACCCAAAGCCTCCAAACCCACTCCATGGCCACCACATCCCTCTGCAAGAGGCTCTAGATTCTGGACAAAGCAGCTGGGGGGATTTGGCTGCCTGGGATTTCTGGCTATGTGCAGAGAAACACCTTTGGGCATTGTCGCCCATCTTGGCAACAGGCAAGGGTTCTTTGATTCTCACACACAGCTGTCTTGCAAAATTTCTTTACCTTTTTGGTGTCTGTCACATTTCCTCATCTTTTGTGGCAAGCGAAGGAACCCAGTGCACACAGCGCCTTCCCTGGTCATCCTGCTTCACCTGTTTTTCTGTTTAGCCCAGCTTCATCTCATATTGCTTTGTGTGAGTGATTCTTGCTTTCCTCATTGACTGTGACGGCCTCCAGTGATGTTGGTCACAAGGAAAGTGCCCACGTCATGCTCACTGGACAAGAATCTGCCTGGAACCACTCCTGTCCCCACAGTACAAGGATATGTGCTGTTATTCACAGGCTATATTGCTTTCCTTTTGAATCCTCACTTTGTATGGAAGAAGTAGAAACTTGAGCCAATAAAGGGCCATTTACATAAGATACCCAGGACTCACCTCTGCCCTCCCAATGTGACAGCAGAAGGGATAGATTCTTTGTAGGATTAAGATGCAAGTTTCTGTGTCGTGATGGTAGCCTGGCATCAAGGTTGGCATCCCAGTTCTAGGTAGAGAGCCACGGAAGAAGGAACCAGTGCCTTGTCACCCATAACCTGGCAATAAGACACTACTTCACCGAGCCCTGAAGCCAACAGAAAACAAATAGAATAAAGACTTCCCTTTCAGTGAGGTTAGTATAGGTTAACAAAGAATAAATTATTTTAATTCTGTGAGATTTTTTTCCCCCAGCAATCAACTAAAAGAAATGGACCCAACGTCCACATGCACATAGACTTTCCAAATCACATGCTGGAGCTGAGAAGACAAAACCACAAGGACAGGTGCTTTGGCAGAGCCAGACCTAGACCTGAGATGCTGCCAAGATCCCTCTGATCATTGCCGGATTCTTTGGCCAAGAATGGTGCAGGCTCTAAGGAATTCTCTTACCTCACTAAGGGATGTTGGAATCATTTCAGCCTTTTCCCTGGAAATTTCACCAAAAAGTCATACAGCAAGAAAGATAAACTGAAGGGTCTACCCCAGGATACCTGCCCTCCCAGACAGAATCTGCATCTGTTTCACTGAGGCAAGCTTGGAGGGATTACCTGAAAGATTCCTTCTTCATCATAGCTATTCTTTGCTCCGCTCGGCACTCTTCCTTTCTCTGCCCGTGGGCTTCACGGCTTATCATTACCTCTCCAAGATACCCTAGGAGATGCCCTTGCCAAGTTTTTCTTTCTTACCACAGCCCAGAACATAATTTAAGTCCCCACCACCTCAACCTTCAAAGGGGACTCACACCTTCACTCACAACTCTTTTGTTATAATCCCCCCGCAAGCCCCCCCACACACACACCAGTAAACTTACCCCTTTCTCTCCTATTAATCTATCTATTGTTTGTTTATTTCAGTGAACCTTTGGAAGTCAAAAACTCTCTTACACTTTTGAGGCCCATGTCCAATCTGGATTAATCCTCTAGTTTTGGGCTGAGAGTAGAGAAAAGAAAGAACAAAGAGGTAAGGAAGACACAGGCATTGTTTAAACTCAAGGGGAGCAGAAGACACAGCGGGGGCACAGTGAGTAGTGTACCCAAGGAATATCTGGTGCTGGGCCATTGTTGTGTCCCTGATTTTACTTTGGGATGTCCAGGCTTTAGGTATCACAGCCTTGAGGGCCACATTCTCCTCCTCCTCCTCCTCCTCCTCCTCCCCCTCCTCCCCTTCCTCCTCTTCCTCCTCCACAGGATACCCTGTTCTTTCAGGCTTTGTGTCTTTCACCAGCATCCCTTCTCTGCCCCCTGCAGGGCTTTGTTGAATCTCTCTGATTCTAAGAATCACTTGGGTGGGGCAAGGGAGGCGGCAGGCCTGGACCTCCATGGGCTGCAGGTTTGGCTGAATATTCAGTGTGAGAAAAAGGGATCAGGCCCTTACAGAAAGAACATAGACCAAAGGAACTCTGCCCACTGTCCCCTAAAAAAGTGCTTGTGGGTAGGATCTCTGCACCGCTGGGAAGGGGCGGAAGCTGACAGCCTTGAGTGTTTTGATTGAGCATGAAATCCCGTGCAAAATTCCACGCAGCGTGGGCCTCAGTCAGTCACGCTCCTCAGAGTGGCCACCTTGGCAGAGCGAAGCAGAGCCGGGGCCAAGATGCTGAGTACGATCCATGTGCTCTGAAAATCCCAACCTTTAAAATCCATTCTGAGATGTGATTTAATTAAATGCTGTGTGCTTGAAACTGGTTCAAATTAGTTTATCCATTTCTGATGGTGGTTTCCCACGTGAGTGCGTGCAGTAACGATGCAGAATGTATGAACTGCTAGACTGTTAGGATAAAATACTTTTATGCTATTTAGGATTTTAAAAAGTAAATAAATGAAGTGACTGCCTTTAAATTGGTAAACCAATTCCAGCCACCATAAAGTCTTAAAAAGCCAGACGTCTTCTCAAACTCTTTTATGAGCACACATGGTGAAACTGCTGCAAATATTATTGTTTGTGAATAAAATGGAAATTAGTGCTTTTGTGTTCACCTGTAAGTTTTTCTTGAAAGCCAGTGATTGCATTTGAAACCTGCAATTCTCAACAAAAAGGGAAAAGTTCAGTGCTGATTGCTGGATATTTGGACCTCCCAGTGCAAACATTAACTGGCTGAGGGGCCCTCTGGAATGTAATGAAGGGAACAATACTGGGATAAGAGCCAAGCCCGGCAACACTGGCGCCGGGAACCCAGGGATTTGCCTCCCGGTAATAGGAGCTGAGCGCGGCCCAGCACTTCTGTTAGACTGGAAATGACATACTGTGATCCTTGACTTAGCCAAAGGGATTTTAAATGGAGGAAGAGCTGGCAAGACAAAATCTCCTGCACTTTTCACAGTGTTTTCTAAACCAAGCAGAGGAAATCAGGAGAAAAGACTTGAGTCTATTACATTTGATCCAGTTGAGTCCAGGGAAGCTTTTTAACTGCTGTTATTATTTTTGGTACTTTTTCATCATGCCCCACCACCCAGAAAGCAAAGACATAAAGCAGAAACTTGAAACTGCTTTCACTGGAGCAGAAGGGCACCCCAACATCGCGTTATTGACAGGAGGTCTGAAAACACTGACAGCTGCAGAAATTGTACAGTTGAAGTTCAATTCCCCAGAGTGGGAACAATATACTGATGGTATTAATTCTGTTTGGAATTGTTAAAATAAGAAAAGGTTACGGGGCTGAGGAAAGAACCTGCCTTTTCTTCTTTCAAACAAAGGCATACCTTGCCTCTTCCCTGGTGTCCTTGGAGTGTCATTTCCAACCTTTTGAAATTGTATCTGATTATCCATGTGGCAATTAATCATAATTAAGCAGGCCTGAGGTTTGGAGAGGTACAAAGAAGGTGGCTAAGAGCTGGCTGGCTTGGGTCCTGAGAAGCCCCTTTCCCTGATTTTGGCTATGCAGGCTCTGAGCTATGCAAGCTCTGAGAAAGTGCTGAAAAGGCAGAGGGCGGCCAGGCACAGGGGATCCTACAGAAAATTTGCAGGGGTGGGGGCAGCTCGTGCGTTTCCCTCTTGTCCCTTTCCCTTTCTTTGGCGACTGCAGCTCCTCACCCAGTCCCAACGCACTGGAAGCCAGGTAACGAATTACCTTTCTAATGCCAAGTGATTTGGATCCATTCTCACGAACCAGATTTTTTCAATTTATTACAGGAAAACATTCAATCATTATATGCTGGCACTGGATCTGGGGCACATGGAATTCTCCTCTACCCACTCCACCCCCAATGAGCATTTTAAAAGCTTAGCAAGCCCAGAATGCCTTCTTATTAAAATTTTTTATATATTTATAATTAAAATACGGGGCTGGCATTCAAATCGTTTTAACAGATGTAATCGGACACGCAAGGCTTTCTCAGGCCCAGGTCAGACGTGAAACAATGGTTGCTTTAACTCCGGCCCTCGGCTCCGGTTTCTGTTTGCACATGGGCCCAATTTGTACCATTTATGATTAGGTTTAAGTAAGTTGATGTGCTATTTATTTAGGAGAATTGCCATTTCAGAATATTACCATATTCCCCCTCCAACGGCACGACCGGGTGGCTGTTGCCTGTCCTGCCCATGATTGGATATTGCTATGCATATTGCGGTCTTCACCTGTCACACGCAGCGCTGCTCCAGGACCCGGATTTCCCTGGGACTGAAAGGCTGTGGGGGCGATTTGTGCGCTGTGTTTGCAGAGCGCCAGGACACCACTGAGAGTCCCTGAGGCCATGTGTGTGCACAGTGGCCCATCCTGGAGGAGTGGCAAGGTCACAAGGGAGCCGAGGGTACTCCAAGCCACTACTGGTCCTTTCTGGCCCCTGCTGTGCACACAGGACCTGGGGCCAAGAGTCAGCCCTGTGCTTACCAGGCTCTCAGGGACACTGATGCTGCGGGGGAAGGAAAAGTCTGCCCAAGAGGCAAGGGTTTGCACAGTCTTTCCATGGTCCTCAGTGCCACCTCCCTCTGGGAAACTGGAATGCCAATTAGTGCAAACCGGGGGAGCCATGTGCCACATCACCTGACGGTTAGCAAATGCCCTGGCATCAGTTTTACTTCATAAGGCAATATGCCAAAGGTTGCTTTGCTCCTTGCAAGAGCATCCCCTACCCCATGGCATTACAGTTCCTTACCTGGGTCCCTCTGGAGGGACAGTGCCCTCCCCGTGTTCTCAGCTGTCTCTCAGGTACTCTCAGTGGCCCCTGGCTCTCTATCCTGCATGGCACCCTCGAGCACCTTGATCAGCCTCTCCCTGGAAGCCTTCAGGTCCTGAAGCCCTTACCTTTACTCCACTTGTTCCCTGGGACAATGGTTCAGCTCACGCGTGTAGCCTCCTGACCCAGACCTTTCTCCTGTCAGTGTCTCCTCGGCGCATGCCCCTGGCATCCCAAACCCAGAAGCTGCGCTTCATTTCACCAGCTCTCCCATGTCCTTGTCTGACCTTGACCTTTAGACACGGCTGACTTCATCCTATATTTTCAGGTAGATACAGAGGTGACATTGGGGGGTTTGCTTCTTCTTTTTTTTTTTTAAATTCTAATTATTTTTTTAATGTATTTCGTAAAAGGTCTCCCTATGCAGCTTGGACTTGTAGTGGTTGATCCTCCTGTTTTCAGCCTCCCAGTGCTGGGATTACAGGCACGCACCACCACGCCTGGTGTTGGTGGCTGGCTCAGCACGCCTGGGGGCAGGGCCAGTGTGGCATGTGGTGCTGGGCATCAAACCCTGGTTTCTGCACTTGCCTAAGCAGGCGCTTAGTCGGCTGAGCTATCTCTCCAGCCCTCAGAATTGACCTTTGTCTAGTGTGCGTATTGCAGGGAGCGCATTCACACGCCTAAGTGTGGGCATCTCAATTCCAACTTGATGATGCACTCTCCGGACTTTGGTTTTGTGAGACAGTGTTCTCAAGCACCCATCATGGGAGAGAGGAGGATCAGCTAACAGGTGTAGTTTTGGGGCTCCAGCCTGAAATTGCAGAGCAACTTTACCCAACTCTTCCTAGCTCAGGCTCTGAGGAGCCCTGTGTCTACCTCATGCTTCACACTGAGTTGAGCTGTGCATGGTGCAGGGTGCAGGCTCCCACCACCCACTATCTGCTGGGGCGATCTCTCCCTCTTCCCCAGCACCTGATGGTAGACCCTGCAGCATGTGACTACACGGCTCCATGCCTGGGTATAGACAAATTTCATTACCAGGCCAATTACTTTCCTTCCCTTGCCGGGCTAGGCACCTCCCACAGAAAAGGCAGGGACTGTCAGGGGAGTCGGGTGCCAGGGCTCCGGAGCTGGAAACCCCGCTTTCCACTCTGAGAACAGCCCTGCTCCTCAGACCCTGCTTCCCCTTCATATCTGGTTTAACATGTGACCAGCAGCTGGAAATCACATAAAGATAAACTAATAACCACAATTCCGATGCCTTCCAAAAGAAACAGTTACTGGAGGAGAAAGAGAAAACAGACCCATGACTCATTCTCTCTGGCTCCTACTACTTCCCATTTTTCTAAAGATAATTACAGCATCCTGGGCCTTTTTAAGTCTAAAAAAACAGATAAGATAAACATTTTCAGGGGAAGGGACATTGCAGATTTTTCAAAGGGACTTGGGGCTCTTTTTATTGCCTCTGGAAACTCCATTTTATTTCTGGAGGCAGATCTGTTTTTAAAAGCATTATGCAAATGATTGCTCTGGCAGACCCATGGCCCAGGGATGTACAGATGCGCAGCATGAGGGCCACAAGGTCCCTACACCCAGCACCCTGAGGGTGAGCAGTCAGGTGTACCTGAAGAGTTGCGATGAATCAAACGTCAAGAATAATTGTATCGCAGGCCCAAGCTCTTACTGCCACAGAGACACTTCTCTAAATTTAGCATGTGAGCCAAGATTCAATATTTAGGTCAAAATGGCCTTTTCTAACTCAAAATTAGGTATTATCATTAATTTACAGAAGACCTAGGATCTATGTAATCGCTCCTATTTTTACCAATATCACCACCCAAATCTGGACCATTCTGGGTGCAAGAAACCCTCAGTGAGTCAGCTCTTCCTGTCCTGTCTTGTTCAGGGTCCCACAGAGAAACAAAGGTCTGGACATTGTCATTTGAGAACCCCAAGAAACCTTCCTGGTGCCTGTGGCTCAGCTGAAGGCTCCTCCCTTCCAACCAAGTGCTGTAGTTTAGGGCTTGGAAACCAGTAGCCGGGAGGAGGAGGAGAAGCAGTGGTCCCTTGGTTTCTGCATCCCTGCAGCATGGTCCTCACAGCCTTCACTGGAGGTAGGGGTACTGGCCAGCAGCACCCTGCTCAGAGGCTAGGACAGCCCTGAGGAACTCTCAGATGCATAGTATTTGAAAGGAGAGCTTATCCACTGCCTTGGGGCTGTTGTGGCCTAAGGTTGTTGGGGGAGACAGAACATTCTAGAATCTCTGTAGCTCCACAGGCAAAGAAAACTAAAGTTTTCTTCCTGGAAAGTCTCTTGGCTCCAGTTGTGTCTAGCTTTGGGGCAGACCACATGTTGAAGCAACTTTTGCTGGTGTTTTCTTGGAAGTCTATCACTGAGTTTGTAAAAGAAACAGAAGATTGGTAAACAGAATGTCTCTCTTCTTCAGAGCCCACTCATTGAAAGAGGGTTGTTTCACTGGCCTCACACCTCCACCTTCTTTTGTCCCTGTCACCCTTGATGCGAGGCTTCCCTGGGGAGGCTGCAGCCTTTGGCTTCCACCCGCCTTCGTCCCTGAGCACTCAGGGACACCATGCTGTGTCCATCTTTTGTGTTCCATGTTCCTTGGGAAGCTGACGCATGCAGCACCCTACAGAAAGGACACTGGAGGACTTGAGCACCATGGAGAAAGCATACTTTCCAGAGAGGTGACAATATGGCTACAACTTACCATTCCACTCCATGCGCTTTCCTCAAATAGCTCCTTTGGCCTTCACAGCCACCCACGAGAGCATAACCACATCTCATGTGATCCCCAGCTGAGGAGCCTTGAGGCACAAAGCTCTTAGCCAGAAGCTCATGGTCTGCCGTAAGTCTGACCCCAGGCCCAGCCAGGATCACTTGTACGCCATTGTTCCCCATGATGGAGAACACTTCACTGGTTCTTGTGGTGACATCTGAGTTTTGCCTGTTTTTCCGCATCAGCTGAAAGTTATTGGATTATATCCATGACAGTTAAATAAAATTTATCTAGCATTATACCTAAAAAGAAATTAATTACCAGTGGTATTAGAATGACTAGAAATGATTAAGGGGCAGTTAGAAACAGACGAGATACACTTGCCAGGCAAACTTGATTCTGTCAGGACACTAAGCTTTCTCTCCCTTTCCTATTTCCCTTGCACTATCTCAAAGTTAAGCCTGAAGTTCTAGTTTCAACTTGTTTCTCCAAGCTGTGGTTCTAGAACACTAGGCAAGAGTAAAAGCTGATAATGGAAAGGTAACTTTGAATGGGTGTATGAAATGTCCCTCCTTCCCTTCAGGATAAATTACCCTAGGAAAGCCACACAGTCACCAAACATGCCATGGAAATTTCAAGGAATCGTGGGAGGTGGTAGGGAGTGGCCTGGGAAGGAGAAGACCCAAAGTGTTGGCCTGGAAAGGAAGAGCAAGGAACTCAGGAAAACTGTCCTCATCCTCTGGGGACTCTCTGGCAGTGTCGTTGGGCACCTTTGGACGTAAGCCTCGCTTGGTTGCGCATTCTCCTCTAATTGAGGAGTGCCCCTGTGTCATTGTGTGCCCCTATGTCTTCTCCCAAGCTCTTTCTGGGGGGCAACCCCATGGGACAATGTATGGCCCCTTTGTTTAGAGCAAGAGCTCAAAGCCAACCTCAGCAGTGGCTCCTCATATTTAAGCACAGGAGAACAGTTCTCAATGTATAGCATTATAAGCCTTACGTGAGAAAATGAGAGCTTCTCTTGCAGCCTGTGAAGTTTCCAGTGGGGGCCGATATGCAGACTGAAACCAAAACTCAGCTCTTTAGACTTGGACTTTCCAGCTCTTTAGATTGTGGACAATTTTTTGTTTCTAGTGGTGATGGGGCAGAACCTTGGTCCATCAGAAAGATTTAAAAAATTTCTAGAAACTCACAGAAACAATACAAACACGTCTTAAATTCGCATTCAACCTACAAACATACAATGATGACATTTTCTCCATTTATTAGTATGGGTGGGAAAGTCCGCCAGATGATCCCCACCCCTTTGGAAACAATTTCCAAGCAAATTCCGGTACGGTTCCAACGCGAGCACTGAGGCTCGGAGAGATCTGGGTCCATCTTGTCCGTAAGCCATTGTGAGTCTCAGCTCTTTCCCATTAAAGATGTGAAACTCGTTGCTATTCTGAGGGCTCGCGAGGAAGTGCAGGTGCACCTTTACAGTTCAAGCTCTGTGTCCTGTCATAGTCATGCGGGCCTTGTCTTTCTGAGTAGCTCATATTTCAAGTACAACACGGGGTGGCCCAGCTATATGTCTTCAGGGACGCGGAAGCGCTCTGGAGCTGTTCACGCCTTAGCAATAATCCTGCAATATATTAGGAAGAAAGTACAAAAACATATGCTGGGGAGGAGTCTGGGCTCATTCGTCACAGTTCCAACACTCTCGCTCCGGGGGATGCTCTGCTTTTGGGGGTTCTCCAAGGTCTCAGCGCAACCAGGCTATTTTCCCACACTGTTTCCCTGCTTTAATTTGCAGTGTGAAGTCCGGCTGGAAATTTCCCTGGTTTAGTTTTTCTGGATCAGAAGACTGGAAGAGGAAATTGATTAGAGCTGGATAGATATGGGGCTCCTTTATTTTTAAGCAATCAGTTAACACAATGCAATGAAAGTTTCTCAAATCGCAAAGCATGTACTTTTCATATTGGGGTAATTGAAATATCTGGATTTAAACTCAGTCTGGGACTGAAAGGAAGAAGGAGTTATAGCGCAGAGACTGAGGGGTACACCAACGTGCCGAGGCAACAGGGAACCCCAAATTTAGCACCTGTAGGGGATCGCTGGACATGGGGAACTGTTTATCCTTGGGAGTTGGGATGATGTGTGGAGACTCGTGATATTTAACTGGTAAAGGCAACACTCTTTTTCTCTTCATTAACTGCAGGTCTCAAAATGAATCAGTGTTATGCGGAAGACGTGACAACAATTCCTCAGACACATAAAACCGCATCTTTCATTCATTCTCTGCCTAATTGGATGTCCTCTGGGGAGCAGAAGCAAGCGCGTGGTGTGCACAGAACTGTCTTTGGAAGGGGCAACACTCATTTCCTTGCCTGGCAGCCGATGGTTGAAGTTGACCTGACCCTGCCCTGGCCTGGGGACCAAGGCTCTTGGATCTATTTTCTCCTATGCACACATGTAACCTCTGGGGACGGTGTTTCCTGGGATCTTGAACCCTCGTCTAATGATACAGTGGAAGGAAACTCCCAACCTGCTAGATATCTGATACGGGTTCATATTCTCTAAGATCGAAGAAGAAATTTGAGGAACAAAGGAGGTTAAGAGCAGAATATCTTCATTAGGAGAAAGAAAGCTTCTGTCCAAGAGCCAGACAGAGTGGGTTGCCAAGGCACCTGCATTTTTAAGGGATTTTTCATGGAGCAAATCCATGAGGGGAGGTGGGTTCAAGGTGGGGAAAAATGGGAAATCGCAAAGTGAGCATGAGGTGGGACAAATCTATGGTCAAACAATAAGGCTGCAAGTATAATTGCTTTGGTAAAATTAATTAGCTTGGGATCAAATGGGGAAGGGAGTCACTTAGCAGGTGGGCATGAATACAGCACTGGGTCTTTTCCTCTAGGGGACTGCGGTTTAGTGGCTCTTCCTGGCTTCTGCAAGGCAATCAATACCTTTTTAGAATATCAATCCCTGATGTCCATCCCTAGGGAGTTATGTGGGTGCATTCCTTTCATCTTTTGTCTTGAGGTCTGGCCCCATTTGACAGTGCCTGTCTCTCACATAGTTGCAAGGTATTTTATCTTTCACACTGCCTCGTTTGAAAGCCTATCCCTATCTGACCACTTATAATATTTCTATCTAATTTAGATGCCTACAACACTAACACTGTGGGAATTATATTAAGTTGGCACTTAACTACATTCAGAGTGAGAATCACTAGGTTCCTAATGTTATTATTGTTGTACCGAAAAGCAAAACAGAACAAAATAAAGAACCAATAAAATATCCACACATGCTGGCCATGTGACATCTGATAATTTAAACCCAAAATATACACGTACTGGCACAGGTGATTGGGTTCTTACTGGGCCATTTTTTGAGTCTGCTGTGAGTGTTGACAGTGAATCAACCATGTAGTGCCTTCTTATCTGTATCCATACTTCTCAGATTTCTAGTTTTCAAAATCAGACTTGAAAACGAATTGAACTTGAGAACACGAATCCACTTCAACATGCAAACAAGTTCATTACCTAAAGTCACCTCTTGGATGGCTGAATGCGATTGTCAATTAGTCTTTTTATGTGGCCTGAATTGTTACTTAAAAAGAAATCATGCAAGCTGTGTTCCATGTGTTGTCGCATGCCTGCAAAGGTCCATCTTGGACAAGGTTAGATAGGAACCTTGTCAATATATTTCTGTCCTTCTTTAGCACTTAGTGTTGCAAATGAAAAATCAATTGGTATTGAATTTTCCCCTGATTACAGTGTTACCTTGGACTCTGGGCTGCAAGTAAAAGCCCAAAATATTTCAACCACAAGAGGAAATTTATTAACTTGGCCAGTGACCTCAGCCACAGCTTGCTCTACATACACAATAATATATGACTTCATGATGCATTTTTTTTTCTTTTCTTTCCTTCTGCTTTTACCTGTGTTGCCTTACTGTTGTTCTGTCAGTGTCTTTGCCACCAACACAAAACGAGGACTGATTCTAGCGAAAGGACTCATCTGGAACTTCACTGGGCCACCTCGGCCTTGTGACTACTCCAGAGTTTATCAGCATGGCTGAGGGGACAGCTGGACTCTTGCACCAGCTCAGATTCCATGTCCACATCATGGGGAAGGGGAGCTTAGTGCCATTGGAGGCTAGCAACTGAGTATGCAAGGGACAGTTCTCCACATGATCTGCAGAATGCCAGCAGAAGCTTGTGTCCTAGAATTATGGTGACACTACGCTTAGTCATTTGCTTTACTCAGGATGTACATTTCCCATTTCATACAGACAGAAAATATCTATCTGTCTTGCTGGTGTAATTTTCCACAGGGAATAAATAACATGCTAAAAGTAAAAAATAATGTAAATGAAAGTGCTTAATTAAAATGGTTTTAGTAAATCAGAAATGATTTTTGTTCCCCAGTCTTCACATGCACTGCCCACTCTTGTTTACTGTACAGTTGCCAAGGAGTCCTGTTGGCTCACTAGGCCACGTGGACAGCGGGTCAGGACCACCCTGCACTGGGCCACCGCAGAACCTTGAATGCTTCCCATGAAGTGCTTAGGGAAGTCAGTGCTGGGCGAAGCCTTTGGAGCTCGTTCTAGCAGATCCTGAGTAGCTGTCTGTTCACTTCTACTTTCAAAGAAGACTCAGACATCCTGTTGGGGAGCATGGTGATGCCAGGGCCTTGTCTGGTTCACAGGTGCTTCGAGTAACTCTTGCGAAGCTCACAGATTGCAGGAGGATGTTCATTTCCTCCTGCCACTCTACAATCTGGAGGCAGTGGCCATCATGGTATGTTCAAATGGACATGACTGGGATGTTTACTGGCATTCACACTGAAGGTTGTGTATAATAAGGCAAAACAAATACTCTAACCAAATATCTTGAGATTTTACTTACAGCCCAAAGGGCGCTGTTGAAAACAGCAGACAAGGAGAAGTCCCATTTCGATTGTCTTC
Source organism: Capromys pilorides (assembly GCA_004027915.1). Lineage (NCBI taxonomy): Eukaryota > Metazoa > Chordata > Mammalia > Rodentia > Capromyidae > Capromys > Capromys pilorides. The sequence continues at coordinate 13,296 of PVKN010026088.1, forward strand.
TCACATGCAATACTCAATGCTAAAGGAAGATAAAATGTATTGGTCAGGTTTCTAACTAACACTGGTGCAAGATGGACACTTGCAACCAGGTAAGCACAAATACAGCACACCATATGTATAGAACAAACCCAATGCTTATTCTGTCTTTTCAATCTCTCATTACAATGTTAAAAAATCAAAGCAAATTAATTCAACCTTTCTGATTATACATACACTTTTTAATTGTTGACATAGGGTCTCACTATGTAGTTCATAATGGCCTTGAAATAGCTGCTGTAGCCCAGGCTGGCTTCGAACTCATGACAATTCTCCTGCCTCAGCCTCCCACCTGCTGGGATTACAGGCATGCCCCACTACACCTAGCCAAATACTTCCTTAACATGTTACGATATATAAAAACAAATGGTGACATAATCAGACAAGGATGTCCAATACTTCAAAATTAAAATAAAGTTTGTAAACTATGAAATGTATAGACTACTAATATATATGCATATAAGTTGTTACTGTACACATAGATTATTACTATTTGGATAAACATATATACTGGTATAACCAGAAATTGAATCTGAATGTTGAATTATGCCTTTATCCTCAAGAATTTCCAGACGTCTTGTCGCAGTGACTCGC
>PVKN010026089.1:0-13924 GCA_004027915.1 Capromys pilorides
AATGTCAAGGAGCACATTCAGGTTCTATATTTATTTTCATGCATCTCTCTAGCCCAAGCACATAATGAAGAGCTTGAGTATGTTAGACTATCAATAAATATTTGCTGAGTTAATATAACTAAGCATCACCTTGGAGCTTGATAGAATGCAAAATCCCAGAGCTCATCTCTAGAGATTCAGATTCATACATCTATAGAGAGTTTCTGGGTATATGCTTTCTGTCCTACGTGATGCTGATACTTACAGACTTCAGCCTATTCATCTCCAGGTGCTACCCATATCCATCTATTGTTAGGACTTTGGGGAAAGTTCTTTGGTCAAGACAGCACATGTGATATGACCAAAATGCAGGAGAGAGATGATGACCAAGTTTTAAAAGGGAAGATGAAGAAACTAGTATATACCAGCTGATATACTAGTATACACCCTTGCCTTACTGCCTACAGGTGACATTCTTTCCTAAGCAAGAGGCACAAATGACTGGCTACTTAGGATACTTGCAAAGGCAAGAGTTTTTCTTAATGTATATTTCATAGATACTGATAAAATTATTTGCATTTTAGAAAATCTGTTTGCTGAATCTTAAAATGAAAGAGTCAAGTCAGAGGAAATGCACTTATTACAAATGAAAGTTCAATGTTTTTTTCAGAAAAATTGAAAGAAATATAATGCACAAGCCACGTACTTGGTCTGGGCCTCTGACCTCCACTATTTCATGTCATGTATGAAAGAGAGACATGTTAAAGAAAGAAGAAATTGCTAAATAGAAGGGGAAGGTTAACAGATTGGTTGAAGATAAATTATTTTAAAACAGGTACTGAGGCATTAATTTGTTGCTAGAGAAATACTGGGCATTATTTTAAGTTACTGTGCACATAACTTAAAATGAAATAGGAATAATAATCTCACAATGCATTATGCTAGAACTGGTCAGTGCTGAATCCAGTGACATCTTGAAACGAAAAGTATAGGAAGCTGGGATCACAGATTCTACTTCTCCCTTGTGGGGCATCCCCCACCTCTCAAAGCATCCATGTAAACACCTATCTACAAGACTAACGTTTAAGGGTTCTGTGAAGATGCTGAATTTGGCATCTGAGGTGCACCTGAACAACTAAGATTTTAAACATCAGTGAGAGGCATGGTGGTTGTCAGAGAAGGTGAGAGAGCAGGTAGTAAGCGAGGGGCAATAGATCCTGGCTTTCATGTAGGTCTACAATGGAACACAGAATTTAAACACTGGAAGAAAAAAGCATAGGGGCGGGGGGAATACAACAGTAATGTCTAACCAACTAAAACATATACAACTTGGATTAAGCATGAGACAGCTACATTCCAAGCTTTCTTTGTGAACATCTGAAATCCCCAATGGGATGTGTTTCCTGAGGCAACACTTGGTTGTCTGCCGTTTTATCACTAAAGCCTTTGGAGGGCCAAACAGCATGTCAACCACACCTTAGTGCTTTGAAGAGGCCAAATGATGCTACCCAAACAACGCGCTTTGAATGGAAACTTGAAACTCACAAGAAAGCTGGAGGGCAAAAGGTCTTCTCCCAGTAGTCAACCTCACCTCTGTCAAGTTGGAGTGTGAAGGGTCAATGTAGGCAGGAGGGTGGGGACAACAGTGGTGCCCATTTCTCTTTACAGTAGTGTTAATGATATCCTTACTAAAATATATGCAACTATCTCAATGGCAATCATTTGTAGTTTGTGACAATATTGTATAGGAAATTCTAACCCAAAAAATAAGGTAACTGTGATGATACAACAAAAAGTACTGCACAAATACTGAGCTTTTTAGCCTTTGTTAAATGCTCCTTGAGTAGAGAAGGGGCGCTGTTCAAAGATTCAAAGTCCTCTGTACGTTCAGTCAGAAGGAATCTTCCTCTTCTGGGATGGTACTGCATCTGCTACCAGAGCTCCAAGAAAAGAGACTGGGTGAATGAAGCCTAGAAAATAGCGTAAAGACTACTGGTGTACAGGAATGAGAACTTCCCCAGGAAGTTTCTCTACCCCACTGAGACTCAATTTTTTTTCTAAAAAGCAACATTAATGATATTCATTGGACTGTAGTGTGGAATAAATTTGATGACATGAATATATTAGATAGGCCCAATGCACCTTCCTTTTCTTTTGTTTTTAAGTGCCATGTTTGTCTTTTTGTTCACATGTTAGCATATTTATGTTTTCTACATTTATGTAATAAGACTTCCCCTTCACAAACTATCATTTCCATTAGTATCACCATTCATTGCACTATCACCGCACTGGGCTCTAAACTGTGAAACATGAAGAATCTTGGGTTTTTATTGTTCTTCTTTGTCCCAAAATATAATGCTTTGAACCAAAAGATCAGTATTTCAACTGGGGAGGAAGGAGTCACTTAATAGGTCTATCATTCAAGGCTCTAGTGGTTTAAAACGTTATCAGGCTAGGGATATAGCTCAGAGGCACAAGAGCCTGCCTGGCAAGTCCTGAGTTCATTCCTGATACCATAAAAAAATAAACAAACAAACAAAAAAACCCCTTTATCTAAGATAAAAAAATTTAGGTTCCTGACATGTGGCAATTTAAAGTTTTAAATCCTGTTATTTTTCATCACTCTCTTTTTTAATAGTTCCTTTTGCACTCAGGGAACACATTAGAAGAAATCAGATGTTTGACTCCTTTATCTTTCTGCTTTTCTGCTTTATGATGGAAGACTGATAGAATTCTAGAGTGGAACACAGTTGAAGTCAAATGTCTTTCCAAAGCTCTTCACAGTTTTATCCATTTTGATTTAATAGCATCAATAAATGATATTTTCATGACTCACAGCTGACCCAATTTTTCTGCCACTGTCTTTTCATAGTACTATATCTTTTGATAAAAATAATCATCCCTACTGCCTCTTAGACTATTTAACCTGCTTTGATGTGAAGAAGCTCTACTGGCATCTGAACAAAGAAAATTTCATGTACAAATGACCAGTATTTCAGATGTATAGGTAAAAGGACTTAAGGATCCATTTGGTGGCCCTGTTCTTATGGTTCCTATGACACCTTTTGGATGTGTGATTAGATAACACTGTGTCATTTTTTCCTCATAGGCAGCCATTTAGCATTGCTTTTCATCTAAGTCTGCTGGTGAAGTGATTTTGTTGCTGTCAAACTATATTATGTATATTACATCTTGAATAAGCTATAACTTTCTACAATTGAAAATTCATAACACAAGGACAATTTCATTGGGCCCTGCCATTGTTTAATACACTGTCCCTAGATATTCAGGATCATGTTAATTTCTAGGGCTCTACCTTTATTGCTCGCATCTGTGAATTTGTGAAAGTAGCTTATCTTCAATCCTTAGCTGTGCTCTGGCTGACTTAGCCTTCAGGTGAGAGAAGTATGCCTGCATTTTCTTTTCTTGATCATTGGCTGTCTTGTATGTAAGTCTTTTGTCTTCTTAAAACTAGAATCTACTTTTAAAAATAGGTACGAATGCAGAAAAGACATAACATAATGAAAACCTATCACAGGCTTATTTGAAATAGTAGATTTTTAGAAAAAGTTTTTGCAAGAAGTAACACTGGTAAGCTTTGCCTTTTCTTCTTTCTTCTTGACCATATACTGGTGGACATATTTAACTGACAGTGAAATTCTTAAAAAAAAAAAAAAAAAAAAGAGAATAAAGCAAGGGTCCTGATGATACACCTGGGTCCCCTAAAAACAGCTGTATTGAACATACAGGTATACACAAGTATAAACTATATCTTCTCTTTAAAAAAGTTTTGAATAATCATTAGTCCTCCATTCTTGAAAATGTTAAAATAGTATCCATGAATGTAAGACTTAAAACTCAGTATCCACTCAAAACATTGCTCAACATCTCCTATAAGTTTTCTCTGTGAATTAACAGAAATCCAATTCTTTCATTAAGTATGATCTCTAAGAAGTGCTAGCTTTTATGTCTAAGTGACTGCAAAACTCAATCCCAAGCTTGTTTTTTTTTTTTCCTTTTTAGTACTAGGAATCAAACTCACAACCTTGTGCTTACCAGGAGGCAGGCACTGTGCTGCTGAACTATGTCCCCTTCCAAAACCAGCCTTTCAGTGACTCTTCACCATGGATCCCTCTCTCTCCCTGATAAAATCATTAGGGCTAATTCATTGCTAATCTGCAACTAGCTGCAAAGTATATACTGCAAAGTGTTTGCCAGTCACGACAAAACTTGTCTAAGGCTGCTACACAGCTACTATATGGGTCCTTAGTTACACACTATATAGACTATACTAAAGGATTCAGCCTGAGATTGACAAATGAGAAAAGATACTTTGCTACAATATCTGTGGTAGCCATTATTCATTATTTTGAACATCATAAATTCAAAATACTGGGGTCAAAGTTAGCTTTCAGAGTACGTTTATTAAGTTCAGGGTAACTGCAGCAGTTAACCTGAACCTGTTTTAACAAGAATGATAAATCTGAGGGCTGGCCAAATAGCCCTGCAGATCAAAGCACCTGTAAGCAGGCACAGGGGCCAGGGGTTTGACTCATGGGCCTGTTGTGCCGGCCCCACCCCCGGAGCACACTGAGATGGCAATTGAGATGGGTGTGGTTGTGTGCACCTGTAATCCCAGCTCTTGGGAGGCTGTAAATAAGCAAATCACTACGAGTCTGATCTAGTAGTGAGACCAAGAACACCTTCTAGACCTTTCTCTAACACACACACACACACACACACACACACACACACACACACAGAGAATGATAAATCTTAGAGCACAAAATTGGGCAGCAAAGTCTTACACAAAATGTCATGGCACCATCTCTCTAGTGACTAAGTACACAATGACCATAATGAGTCTCAGTGGCCCTTGTGCTCTCACTCAGTACACTGTATCTTCTAATGTAAGAGAGCTAGCTTACCTTATGATACACTGGGGGGCACTGTGGTCTCTGAAACTATGTCCCAGTTATGCTTCCAAGGCATCCCATCAGTACCATCTTCAACTCAATTACTATCCTGCCAACTTTTTGATGAAGTAAAATATTCAGACTTTCGAGCTGTATATCATGAAGTATTTTCAGTGAAACTGCAGAGTTTGGTTGAAGGCATTCTACATTTTTTTTTTTTTTTTTGGTTAAAAATCACAACTTCGATGTAACAAATGGATGAGTTCACTTTGGACATCTCAATGAGTTTCTTTTTTTAATAAGCAAATGCACTAAAACCAAATTTGAGGAGTTTTTCATATTTTTAACATTGAATGGATTTTTCTCTGTGTCGATCTAGGTAAACTAGTGAAAACATAGAACCAAAAAGAGCTCTGACATTTAATTTGGTAACAGACCAGGTTTCAGTAATATTCACTCATCCACAAATTACTGGTTTAGCATCAACTCTTTAAAAATTTAAACTCAAAGCCTTTACAAAGGGGTATATCATTAGCCATTTTTATTTTTTCTTTTGAGACAATCTCTCCTTGCTAAGTTGCCCAGGCCAGGCTTGAACTTATATCCTACTGCCTCAGTTTTCCTGAATGTAAGGACTACAGGCATGTGTCAACATGTTCAGTCAGCATATATTACTTTTAAAGAGATAATGTTAGAGTGCTGCAGGAGATAAAGAATGAAATATTGTCCTTTCAAAGATATGTAATCTAGGGCTGGTGAGATACCTCAGCAGACTAAGCACTTGCTTATGCAAGCACAGGGATGGGGTTCGCATCCCTGGGACTGCATGCTATGCCAACTCTACTCCTGGATGCGCTGAACCAGTGACCTAGTCTGGGCGTGGTGGTGCATGCCTGTATCCCAGCACAGTGGAGGCTGAAACCAGGAGGTTCACTATAAGTCTGAGCTGCAATAGTGAAACCCTGTACTAAATACATTAAAAAAAAAAAAAAAAAAAGTAAAACAACACTGAACATTTGCTTAGCATAGATGGAGTCCTACTTTCAATTCCTAATACTGCCCAAAACTACTTTAACATAAATATGTATTACAGATAAACGCTCTTCATATCTCAATGATTTTGATTCACAGTAAAGAGTGATAAATGTTTTGAAAAACAAAAACAAAGCACCATGAAATATAAAAGAAAATAAATCTTCTACCTTAAGCAATGAAGAGAAATAACCTGTAAAAACATGACAGATACCAGCTTATAACTCCTGAGCAATCTCATGAGACAATTTTGCATTTTTAATGGTTTACGTTAGGAAGATATTAGCTATAACAAACTTGGCACACAGAAAACGCCTCAATGAATGAAAGCCTGAGAGTATGAATGACCACAAATGACTATACAGCAAGAATATTCCCTGGGGTATGTAATAAAATATGAAGGCAAATGTTCAGATTATTACACAGCAATAGGAAATACAATGTGCTATTAATAACACGTACAGTATAATGTTTATTAAAGATATACTTGGCACTCACAACTGTTTCGTTCTATTCTTTTCTATACATTTTGTGTACCAATGTCATTAATTTGGACCTGAAACTATGAACATTAGTTATAGCCACAGTTAACCAAGAGAGAGGTATTTTAATATACACCAAGGATACTTAGTTTTTAGAAAGTGTTGGAAAGATGATCCCTGATGTAACTGTGTACACATGTATGCATACATACTTGTATGTGTACTGCTATTTTGGAATTTTTTGGAGACATGTCAAAGTCTTCTCTTCTCAGTTTTCTTAGTATGATAATCCATTTTTCAAGGGCTGTATTCATGTAGACATATTGCTCCATTTCTGACTTATAGAAACAGTAGTAAAATCAAAAAATATTTACCAGATAGAAAGGTAATACATGGCTTTCAGAACATTCAGAATTTCTTGGTTACTAAGTAAAAAAAGGTGAAAGATGATGAAAATTTTTAAAACACAGAAAATTGGAAACTTAGGAGAGGCACAGATATTTTTCTCTTTTTTACACATCACAGATGAAATGTCCTTAAATGGTCATAATTACCTAGACAAAACTTTGGTTACTCAAAGATGTAATGTAGCTCAAGCCACCACACTTGTAGTATTTAATATTTTATGTCAAATGGAAGGAGGATCTTTTTGAATGATAGAAAGAAATTTGCAGAAATATACTGAAAATTGTAAGTGTGTATTGACAGAAGAGAGAGATGAATGATTTATCTTGGTAGAAGCTACACAAACCCAAGGGCTACAATTTTAAAAAACAGGAAATTTAGGGAAGTGAAGAATATTATTCTGCTTGAAAAATGGTAGACATATAAATTAAGTTGCCAAAGATGACATCAAAAACAAATGGCATAAATGAGTTTTAGGAGACAAATAGGCACTTAAAGAGGGCAGTGGGGATTTAGGGCCACAGTGACAACACAAGGAGTTGGGCAGCAAAACTGAGGGGTGACAGGTAGTGTGGCAAAATGTTTCTATCACTGTTTTAACAGCATCAGCAGCAGACCATTGTGCCATTCTGGAATAATTTAAAATGAAAAAAGCATAATTCTAGATAATAGATCATTGGGGAGGAATTTAAGTCCTCAAGGAATATTATGTTTAAAACTTAGTTGTGGGGTTGAGTTAATGTCTCTCAACCATTTGGTGCTTGAGTGAAATTCTCAGTATTTATGTGATTATCCATCCTGAATCTGTTCTCTTCATCAGTGTATCATACACCAGAGCTTCCCCCCTCTGGTCATGTGACAGTTAGCACCCCTCTCTGAAAAATGCTGATTCCTGGCTCACAAAGTTTAGGTTTATATTTGAGCAAATTAATTTCGCAGCAAAGAAGAGTAATGACCACTCTTTCTCCATAAGCTCAAAGTGTATGATTTCTTGGAGTTCAGTTTGTACAGCAACTGCTCTGGCTGAGGCCCAGAGGTCCTCACACTACATTTGTCTAAGTTCTTAGACATTTTCACCACTGACCAGGTCAATTTTTTTTTAAAAGCCTGTTTAACCTGAAATCATCATACTTAATGGTCGAAGAAAGTGGCTCTCATTAGAAATGAAATTATGTAGATGGAAGAAACTATGTACTAAGACAATGTCACACAGTGAGGGAGGCAGCTTTGATTTTATGGCTAGTTGGAATTCACCTGTTGTTTCGAGAAAAACTATTTTTAGTGTTTTTATTCTTCACCCTGCTGTGCAAGAAATTATTTCAAACCTTTAGAAAATGAGCATGTATGAATTAGAATGAAATATGTTGTTCAGAGGTCTAAAAAGTAATAATTAAATTTATGAATATTTTATTTTAAAGAGATTTTTAATCTCGTAAGCTTTTTTTGAAATTTCACATGACAAATGATAAGTCTCTTAAGATTAAAGATAATCAACGTTGAATGTGCCATTGTATACCAGAACATAGTTTCTGGCATATAGAAGGCATTCTATAGATACATGTGGGAGAGATGAATAAATAAAAAGTGATGATGCTTTATTCAATTTCCTATTCATATGACACAATTCACTAGTTTTTGGAAATTTTTCAACATTGACATTTAATGTTACTTTTTAAAATGTCAAATCAGTTTCATTTTAAATAAGAAAAATATGAATTTAATTATATGTGTATTTGTATTTCAATTTATTTTTAACTAAAAACTTTATTCCACCCCCACTTCCACCTTTCTGAGGAATAAAAAAGACAAGTGATGCTGTCCTTTGCTCAGATAGGTATAAAAATAGTTGGAACTAATTTTGCTTTACAAGTCGTCATTCCACTCTCATTCTCAAAGGGGTCAAGATAAGTGTTGTTACATTAAGTGTATGCATGTAAACACATGCAAACCTCTAATCTTTTCACTGAGAGTGAAGAAAAGACAGAAGGGCTAGGATGGAGGTCTTCATGCATCTGAAGAAATTACCTGGTGAGATTCTCATTGTCTTTCAACTTATGTGGCATACTCTGCTAGACTGTCAACTATGGGCACATTATCGTCATTGGGAGAGGCTGCACATTGTGTAGTTATTTCCTATGAAAGGACAGCACTTCACTCTTAAGGAACTGCACCAACATGGCGTGGTGTTTATCCCAGAGACTATGTTAAGAGTACCATCACCAATGCTGATTCTGCCTAGCCCTGTCTCTAAATCGAGCTCTCCACACAATACCATGTGTGGCACCAGATCTGGCTATGTTTTCTTAAGCTCATGACTCTTTTTTTTTAATTTCGATGTAGACTGAATTTTATAGTGTCTAACAATGTCAAAAATGATAACTATAAAAGGATAATCAGAAAAAGTTTAAAACTAAAAAGCATGATTTACTGGTTTATAGCTATACAGGCTGCATGCTTCATGTAGCTAAATGTCACCCCAAGGACACTTCAGAGACCACAAATCATCCTGGTTTAAAAAAAAAAATACCTCCTCCCTTCACATCTATGACTTTTAATCCACGGACCTGCAACTGCATTGCTGAGAGATGGAGGGACTAGCACAAACAGGGAAATTCCAAACGTAAAATATATTTGCCGTCATTGTTTTTTCCTGACGCTTTATGGAATCTGTTATAGTATGAATGCTCTCTCTAAAGATTATGTTGACAACCCTCAATGGAAGAGTGTTGAGAGCCAAACCTTTAAGAGGTAAATGGTTCATGGGGACACCCACAGGAGAGGATTAATGCCATTAGTGCAAAAATGGGTTATCGGGCTATACTGCTGATAAAAAAGCAATTTCCATTTTAAGTTTCTTCTCTTTCTCCATGTTATAATATAGGATGAAAGCCTTCCCAGATGCTAGCAGAACTTCTCACTCTGAAGAACAGTCAACTAAATAAACGTCCTTTGTTTATAAATTACCTATCAATGGTATTCTGTTATAAAAGCAGAAAACAGCCAAACAAATCTTGGTTCCAGATGCTATACTTATATACTACTCATGCGATACCATCAGTTTAGAGCAGTTTGTTGTAACACTGCATTTTAGGTTAAATACTGTTCTGGATATCCATCCTAGACAGGTGCCTGACACAGCCCTAAGAGCAGCTACTGAACTCCACAACAGCAATTTCTAGATATAAAATAATTTTCTGTTTTTATCCATGATTTTGAATTTCTTGAGGGTAAAAATTATTAGCCTACAAGGTTGGCCAATAAATTTTGATATGGACAAATGAAGCCTGGATAATTTTTCATGACTACTTGTTTCTAAGGACCATTTCTCCTAGTTTTTTAAAGCACTAAATCCAATTGGAAAGGGAAAGAGGGCCAAAATCCTCTACCTTTAATGTATCAAGTTATGAAGCATTTGGGATGCTATGATAAAGGGATGATTTTCTGAAGGCATTCTGAATTAATTCAAATAGGTGGCCTTCTGTAGTTATGTTTAAAGGGCACAGATGGCTTGAAACTAGCAAAAGGAGTCAAATGATTTTGCCATGAAGTTTTTTTGACTTAGACAATTTCTGAACATTATGAAAGACTTCTTAATTGGGCTCTGTACTATGTAAAGCAGATGGTCTCAGTTACTAAACTGATCAGTAAGTGATTTCTATCATTCTAATGGTTGCCATCATTATTGAAAAAAAAAATGTTGGTGCAGGGAGCAAGGCTGTTCTGTACAGCATTGGGAATAACTGGATGTCACATTCAGAAAGGATCCAGGGATGGAGTCAAGGCCTCTCTAGAGAGATCCATTTTTCAAAAAGAACATTTTGAAGTGAATGATGCTATATTGTTTATAAAAAATGAGTGTTTCACTTAGAGGCTTCTTAAAAACACAACAGAAAGCACAACAAAAGCCAAGGGCAGTTACCAGAGATGTCTTAATTATTTGAAAAGCCTAATCTAGATTTCGAATACTCTAAACTCCTGTAAAATGGACTTGAAAACTGAGCATGATGGCACAGGTTGGTAATTCCAGCACCATCAGAGGCTGAGGCAGAAGGACTGCAAGTCCCAACTCAGTTTGAACAACTTAATGACTTACCGAGGCCTTGTCTTAAAATAAAGAATAAAATGCTGAAAAATTAAATAAATGTGTAGCTCAGTGTCAAGATCCTAACTTCAATCCTAATACCTCAAAAATAAAAATGAAAAGATAAACTCACTGTTACCATTCCAGGCTAAGTGATTATCTCACAAATCCAAACAGAATAACAAAATAAAGGGTCTGCATCAGTCTCACAGACCTGTTTTCTGAGACAGTTTCATCAGCTGAAGGCATTATCATTGATCCCCTTGCCATCAAAGCACTTCTTTGCATGCTAGACTCTGTATATTCAGAACAAAAGCTCCTTAAAGTCAGTGTGCAAGAAGTATGCTGGGGGAACCCTTCCTTAAGAAGCAGACTCACAGCAGAATCATTTTCCACAAACAAAAACTCAAAGACAATAAGATAAGGCATAAGATTTTTTAGTATTGTGCAAACTTTCTCGACTGCTCTAATTGGAATTCACGATTGTCTGACTAATGTGTGCACCTGTACTTGACCTGAAGAACATGAACAACTTTTGTTTTTGACTACCACACTATGTCCACAACATTACGTGATGCTTAAGACACCGTAGGACCTTGAATATTTATTGAGGGGAAGAAACAAAAGATAGGAGAAACTGGGAATGGACAGCAGCAACCAGGGGGGAAGGAGCAAAGGAAGGAGAGGAAAGGAAAAGGGGCACTACAAAATATAAAATCCTGATTCATGGTTTGGCATTATGAGAATTTACCTAATTTTTTTCAAGCAAATAGTCTAGACCTAAAAATGTTTTAACATCTTATATGTGCTATTTATTCACAAGCCCACAGAGAGTGACTAGCCTCAGAAAACACTAAGGTAGGTCTTAAAATTTTATATCAACCATGTAATTGGACCCATCAAGGGAGAAATTGGTTTTCTATGCCTAGAAATTGGTGGAAATTTTATTATTTCTGAATTTGCAAAATAGCATGTACTTGAAAAGTACAATTGTGTAGACTTATAAAATTCTCAGACAAGACGTGAGTCTAAGCTGGTGATTTCTGTCCCCAACAGAAACATGGCTGGGGGCGGTCTAAGTAACACAAACTGTAGACACTGAGCTCATCAGCAGGCTGTACAGCGACCTGCAAACTCTCAGCACCTCTGCAAACGGATGTGCTTAAAAGTTGTTGTTTTGAGAGGCCAACCTTAGCACTGTCAGTGCTGTACCTGCAGCAATTCTGTCCTTCAAGAACTACAAGCTTTAGGCAGAGCACCCAACAAGTATTTGTGAGAGGCTCAGCACAATCTCTAGTGCTGCTGCTGGTCTCACTATGGCCCTTTTGTACTTCCAAGTAGTAATCTAGGAGATTAAGGGCCCATACCGACCACAACATCGAGAGGTCACTGGGGCTGCAGGGGAGTGGGCAAGCTGGAGGATAAAGGAAGAGCCCCCCCAGACAAACCAAGGTAGCAGCAAAGGTTTTAGAGTTTCACAGTTGAATGCAGCTTTTCCAATCTGGAAATTTTTGCGGGGAGAGAAAGAGTGCTCCTGAAGTAGAAGCTAAGACTTCCAGGTGTGTCTTGGATATGCTTGATATTTACAGGAATTTGAAGTTCAAAGATGGTGTGTGGTAGGCGAGTCTCCAGAAAATATAATGTAAGCTTGAAGTCTGTAACCTCTTGGTAAATTTTTTCTTACTCAACAATGATAGAAACAGCTGAAATGAAACAGCACATTAAGAGCCTGTAACAAAACACAGTGAAGTTGTTCTTTTTGCTTCTTAGAAGAAGAAATATAGGAAATTGGGACAGTCTCATTACTGGCTATCTGATCTATTGAGGGACTATTTACTGGTGGGCGTCAGTGAGTAGGCTATGCTTTTTTTGGCCAATTTGTAAGTTATGCATAACTTGCTCAGCAACTACCTAAACTTTTTGGCATACTACTTTAAAAATGGCATTCCCTGCACTTGGCAAAGGTGTCTGATTAATAGGAAATACTCAAAAGATACTCCCTGATGCAAATGAAGGTGGAATTACACTGGATCTGCTTCCAATCAAATTCTGTTTATTTTAGAAAAATTAACTGCTGGGAAAATGATGCATAAAAAACAAACTCAGGGATTGGGTGGAAATTGTACAATTTTTTATAATTATGAAAATTCACGGGGCCGGCGAGATGGTTCAGTGGTCTAAAGCGCCTGCTTAGGAGGGCTCAGGCAACTGCGGGGACTGCAGTTCGATCCCCGGCACCACATGCTGCGCCAGCGCCACCACCAGGGCAGGCTGAGCCAGCCACAAAATGAATAAAGAAACAAACAAACACAACAAGCAAACAAATAAATAAATAAAATTTAAAAAAAAGAAAATTCACACAGGGGGCCGGCGAGATGGTTCAGTGGTCTAAAGCTCCTGCTTAGGAAAGCTCAGGCAACTGCAGGGACTAAGGTTCGATCCCCGGCACCACATGCTGCGCCAGCCCCACCACCAGGGCAGGCTGAGCCAGCCATAAAATAAGTAAATAAAAAAAACAAACAAACAAATAAAATAAAATAAAATAATTAAAAAAAAAAAGAAAATTCACACAAAATGTAAATTTTATTCAATGCAAATAAATGCAGTAAAGTTAGTATCAGCCATCTCTGATTAGCATAACATGAATTTGTACCCAAATATGGCTATCTCTTGATCTTGCAGTGGTCTAGTGTCTTTGATCAGTTTAGGGTGAATCTGGAGGTATTTTCATGTGTTTGTTAGCACTCTGCATTTCTTCTGCAGAAAGCTTATTTGTATTCCTTACCCATTTTTATTGGGCTTTTAGAAGTTAAATACTTCACAAAACATTTTAAATGTTTAAAAAACAGTATCTTCGTTAATAAAAAGAAAGTCAAGATGTATAGTACAAAAGAAGTTAGGAGCAAGACATTTCTCCTAGAGTTGATGGAAATAAATTATCAATGGTTAGATTATGGTAAAGGGAACCATAAATTTGATTAGTGCTGTGATACAATTTTTATCTTTAACAATTTGTTTTAAGCACTAGG
>PVKN010026090.1:0-13929 GCA_004027915.1 Capromys pilorides
GCAGTAATTGCATGCTCATAGACATCCTCTTAGGTGCTTTAAATCACCTCTTGATTATTTACAATATCCACTGCAATGTAAATGATATGTAAATACTTTTTGGGGGTATTTAATGCAAGGTCTACAGGGTCTCACTACACAGATCAGACTTGTAGTGATTCTCCTGTTTTCAGCCTCCCAAACTCTGGGATTATAGGCACACACCACCATGCCCAGTGCCAATCACCATCTCAGTGCATCCGGGGGGCAGGGCTGACATGGTAGCCTGGGGATCGGACCTCTGACCCCTGCATCTGCCTAAGCAGGTGCTTTAATCTGCTGAGCTATCTGGCTTGCCCTATAAATACTTTTTATATTATATATTGCTTGAAAAATAGCAACAAGAGAAGAATTTGCAGATGTTTACTACAGATACATTGTTTCAAATGTTTTTGAAACCATAATTGGCTGGATGTATGAGTAAGTACAGAACTCATGGAATATGAAGGGCTGACTATATATGAAGGTAGCAGGAAGTGTATACCATACAGCAAAGGAATCACACATCTCTAGGCTCTGATTATGCATCCTCTCAACTTCGTCCATCCATCCATCCATGAATTTATTCAATTAATATTTAGCGAGAGCCAGAAAATATTCTGGGCATGGGGAATATGATAGATGCAGCAGTGAACCCATTGCTTGCATGGTAAGACTGCATAGTGGACCTGAGCAACTCAACTCCATACCATCCTTTAACTTTCAAGTTCTGTCTCACATCACAGGCTGCAGAGTTCCAAAGAGCTGGAACAGTGATGATGAGACACATAACGCAGTGAGTCCCTGACTTGCGCACATTCGAGTCGCAAACTCTCACAAGTGTATTGTGTAAGACTCACTGTCTGCTTATGAACAAATCCAACTTAATAATTCAAAAATGGAACTCATTCATGAGTCAGGGACTTGCTGTGTTTATCCAGTAACAAGAACCTACTAGTGACTCTGCCTAGCATTTTCAAAGATAATTTAATTTTCTCCTCTTAGCTTCCCTGCCAGGAGACAGGGAGTTACTGATTGAGAAATGGAGGCATAGAGTATAGAAACAGTGACCCAGAATCAAGTGACAGAGTCAGAACTCAAACCCAGCTCTCAGGGTGGGCCTGCCTGAGTGTGAGGGGCACAGTTGGCAACTGGAAGGTGGGGATGCTCCATGTCCAAACAGAGCCATGCCATTTTCTGAGGGGGGGTATTGTCTAGAAAGAGGTGGTCTCCAGTGCCAACAGAGGTTGTGACCAGGTCTGAGCCTGCTGCCAGACATTTCTGTGTTGGAGACAGTGCTGTAAGCCAGCTGCTATTAAACTGTGTCCGTTTGGCTGGTTGGGGAGATTTGCCAGGGTTGTCCTTGGAGAGGGCTGACATGTTTATGTGCAGGCGCTGACTGCATTGGCTTCCTACAGAAAGCTCAAGATGAAGACCCAGTTTACTGCCTGGGAACTCGAATCAAGATCTCAGGTCGGGCTGGGGAGATAGCTCAGTAGAATAAGTGCTTGCTTGGCAAACACAAGGACCTGAGTTCAATCCCTGGTCCCGGAAAAAAAAAAAAAAAGAGATCTCAGTGGCCCAGGAAAAGATACATACTTTGTGTATTAATTTAGAAACTTACCATCCCATGCAAAGTTTGCTTTGTTCTCCTTTACTTTGTCCATTAAGCTAAGATCAAATTTAAATTGATCTATAACTGTGCAATGAGAGTAGAAGTTTCAGCGTATACAACAACAAACTCTTAGGAAGTTCTGCACACTTTGAATTCAGGGAAATAGTTTTACTCCACAGGAATCACCCTCTTTTGCATGTGACTCAAGCAGCGTTAGGTAGGGCTCCCTGGACTCTTAACACACACCAGAAAGCTGGGTTGATGAGGGCACCTCCACCTTTGGGATGCCAGGGGGAGGAGGCTAGCTCAAGAGAAACAGAAGTGGATAGGATAGACAGGCAGACTTCGCCTTCCTTCCCAAACCTTGGTGCCACTTGACCCCACATGACCCTATTCTTCCCGCTCAGCCCTATCAATGGCCTTGCCAGCAGGTAATTTTTCTAACCCTTGTGGTCTCCAAGCTAAATGTTGAGTGTAAGGCAAGCTATGACTTGTGCTTCTCTGGCAGGAGAGTGGGAAGTCACCACTGGCTCAGAAAGGCTCATTCCACCAAAGTAAACAGTCGCTGTCTCTGCAGTGGGCCATTTTTCTGTCTCTTTGAGATACATTTCTTTAATCCAAATACCTTTAAACTGGAATTTAGTGATCATTCTGCGTCTACTGGTAATTACTTTATGAAGTGGCTACTAGGAGCCAAGCACTGGGCAAAGGCTTTTGTGTCAGAAGGTCTGTTATTCATTGACGGAGCAAAGGGCTCACAGTTTACCTTTGCATGATCTATGAGGGGAAGGGCTTGCTAAGCAGAAGAGCAGTGTGTGCAACTTTGCCAGCAGAGATTGTAACAACTCCAGAGGACAAACCACTCTCCAGAAGCCTGCCAGCGCTCCTTGAATCCTCATATGAGAGCCATCCGTAGATCCAGGAGATGAGGCCCTGCAATGGGAAGGATCCAGGATGAAAGCCCCTGACCGGATTTCATTTCTGGCCAATCACCAGACTTAGCTTACTCTAGCTCCTCCACCTCCTGCACAAGGATAGTAGAAGCCCTTGGCAAAGACTTTGCCAACTAGGGTGCAGAGCCTGCCCTGTTTTATGCAGAAATGAAGAAAATAAGAATAAACATTCACATTAATTTGCACTCACTTCCATATGCATGAGGGCATTTTGTAAGTTTATTCCAGAGAGTGTGCTAGTGACTACTTGGGGAAAGTAGGGCGAAGAGGGAGGACTGAGCAGACAGGGTTGGGTAGGAAGAAGATTCTGCACCATGAATTCACTATTTTTTAACAATAGAAATCCATTACCTATTTAAAAACTAAGTTTAATGAAAAGGCTTCCTGGAATGCAGTTGTAATAATATGTGTAAAGGAAAGGAAACCTATGTTGGCACACAGTGCTGCTGGCCCTTTTGCATTGTGATATTGCAGTTTCAGTTTCTCTTGAGATCCTTCTGTATAAAATAGGAAGTAATTGTTCAGAGGGAAAAGGGAATGGGGAGTGGAAGGGAGAAGAAAAAAAAAAGATGAGAAGCAGGAAAAGATAAAATGGAAACAAAGCTTTGTAAGTGTTATGGTTTGTGTCTAGTTATCCCCCCTAAGCCTCACGCAGTCATGGGGTGGGAACTTCTAGAGTATGAGATTAACTCATGATCCACTGGGATTCTAGGTATTAATACTGATGAGATTATGGGTCTGAGTACTGATGGGATTATGGCTGTAGCCTGAGGCAGACAGCCTGAAAGTAACATAAGAGAGACAGAGAGGCAAAGGCAGACTCTGTCTGTTGCTTCTGTTGCAATTGTTCCACCGCCATGAGCTGCTGCTCTCTGCCATGTACCTCTTTGCTCTGGAGCTGGCCAAGTATGGACCGAAACCTCCAGTAACTGTGAGCTAAATAAACCTTTCCTTCCTTCATTTTGGGTGAGAAGAGTAACTAAGACAGTAAATATGGAGGAGAAAGGAGTTGAAAGGGGGAGAAGGAACTAAAATAGATCATGAACAGGCAGCAATCCTTATGATGTGAGATCATTATGCATACTTAAATTACACCAATAAACTTAACTGTACAAATAAAAAAGTCTTACATTCTCTTACAAAGTACTCTGAAATTAACTTTTTAGTTTTTGTAAAACATTGTAAAAATTAATGGAGTTTGATGTAATATTTCCAACATACATTCATTGTGCATTGATAATATCTATCCACTCTTCCCCATCCAGGCCATGCTTGCCCCAACCTAGCATGCTTTCCAGTCTGTAAAAGTCTCTTTCAATTTATTTTCTGTCCCTGCTCCTCTTCTCTTTTCACATTTCTAGCGTCTGGTATTCCATTCTGTACTTCTGTGAGGCTGACTTACTATTTCCTCTACCTGAGTGGGGCTGTGGCGGTGTTTGTTTCTCCCCCAATTCTGGTTTATTTTAGCCAACGGTTCCTTCTGTGTTGCTTCAGATGACAGGATTTCATTCTTTTATGACTGAGCAGTATTGTACTGAGTAAATGTACTGTATTTTCTTTATCCATTCATCCACTAAAACCTCCATGTTTATTGGAAGATATGTACATGCCTGCTCCTTGCCCTGCACCATGCGTAGGTGAGCTGATTCTCTTGAAGCACATAGTGAACCTATAGAGATGAATCACACTCTGCCTAGATGTGACTTGGAAGACAAGAAACCTGAGGAAGCATTTATGAACATGATTCTTCAACCCAGAGGCCCCACTTTTCACATCCAGTGTTCAGAAGGGTTCAGACTATAGAATATCACCAGACCTCTGTCACCACTGATCAGGTCCCACCTAAATATAGCCTGCCCTGTAAGTGGACCAAAATTGGTTTATCTTTTTCCTCCAGTATCTTAAAATTAAGATATTTTTACACATCCTTGCATTAAGAGGGCAGAGCTTTAGGGTGAGCTTTTGCTCTGCTGTTTGGCTCTTGACTGAAAAAACTGGAAATAGTGTGGAGACTTTGGTGTGGTGGGGTATCTAGGCGTGGCTCAGAAAGCAGGGCAGACCAGAGAGGGGCACTTGGGTGAAGCTTTCACACATTGTCCCTCCCAGCCCCAGCCAGGCTGAGACCATCAGAGCCCATGTACAGCAATGAGTATAGACGCAGCCTGCCACTTCCCTGGCACCAGTGGCACTTTGGAGAGTTGTCTAGGCAATGTTTCTGGGATCCCTGGCGTGCTCTGTTTGGGCTAACCAACATGTTACTGCAAGACCTCAAGAAAAAGTTAGCATACAAGTTGAGAAATCCATCCATGTGGTGATTTTCCTTTAATGGATGGGCAGAGATTTCCAAGATGTGGGCTTTGGCAAAATGTGATAATAATAAAGAAAATTGTTGAATATGTCTCCAAGCTTTTGAGTATTGCTGGTGTCACCAGCATACTGTTATTTTTCCTTTCAAGGGGCTATTTGGGGAAAGTTGTGTACATCTTGGGGTTGAACTTCCAAACATACAAGCTGCAAGAACCCTGGGAGCTGCAGATGGACATTTCTCATGTGTGCCCTTGGGGAAATGTGGATCCCTCTTCTCTCAGCTCCATCTCTCTCCTCTTCCCCAAGACACACACACACACACACACACACACACACACACACACACACCCTGTGAAGAGAGTATAAACCCTTTTCTCTCTACTACTGAGCAATTCTTTTGCAAAGCATGGTCTCTTTGTAAAGTTTGCTAGGGAATTATTACCAAGAAAATTGCCTGAGGTGCAGCTCCATGGGGTTTAGATACTTTCACATCCTCCAGCTGTGCCTGCCTTGGGGACTCAGGAGAAGTCTGCAGATGATAATAGTGATTTGAAGAACCCTTTAGTCTTTAAAATTTTTTTTGAAGTGAAGAGGTTAGAAGGGGTCCCTGGCCCTGGGCAATGGAGGTGGTGAGGGCCTCTCCCCATTCCTGCATTTTCTTGCAGGGCTCTATCTCTTCTGGACACAGATGTAGACCTCACAGGGTCCTCTTGCTCAGGGTAAATGTGGGCAAGAGTGGGCAGGCACTGGCCACAGATAACACCAATGTCCCCAAGGCTGAGGGACTGCAAGGGAGGGCAATTTCACAGAGCTCAGAAGCCTGCCTCCTGACCCCGACTCTATCTCTAATTGCCTGTGTAAGCTTCAGGTTTCTGTAGAGGAGTCTGAGTTTAGTAAAGTGGGATGCATGTAACTCACTTGACGTGGTTGCCACAATGACTGTTTTAAATATATGTTATACTGTAGAGCATTGGAACATGCAGAAAAATAAGGAAAATATTATACTGAATATTATATTACCCAACTTTGGTAATTATGATGTCATGGCCAATCTGGTATCATCGGTATTCCCCCACATAGGCCTGCCTCATCATCGCACTCTGACACCAGAATATGCTGAAGACAAAGGAATAAAACAGTGAGGCGATAACCTCCAGTGCAGTGCTTACAGGGTGTGCTTAGAAGTTTTCGTTAAAATCTGAGCTCAGCATAGCATGAGCTTTACATTAATTACCTCCTGGCCAGGTGAGCCATGAGTGGGGCTACTTTTGCTCCTCATCCTGCCAATGAGGAGACCTAGTCTCAGGTCAGTGCCCTGTCTAGCATCATACACTGCTGAGTAACATGGGGCTGTCACGGGAATGGGATCACCCAATTCTCATGTGTGTTCTTGGCTCTATATACTTTTGTATCTCTATTGATTTTTCCTTTTCAATATCTTTTTAAGGAGGAACATACTTATAAAACTTTAGGTGGGCTCACACCTTAAAGAACCATGTTCAGTTGTACTCGCCATATAGTTCTCAGGAAAACAAACTTGAACACAGCGTTTTATGTCTGAGAAGGAACAGCAAATACACTACAGTTTACTGGGCACTTGGCATGTTCCTTAAAGTAAGGTGTGTGTGGATCCAGTTGATGTGTTCACAGAGCTCCTGTTTCCTGTGCAGTGAGATACACAAGTAACCCCAGTGTGGAAAGTGATGAGTACCCACTGACACCAGGAACCCAATGCTGAAGAAAGGTGTAGCAAGGAGCAACTCCTCATTGCTGTCTCTATTGTCCCCCAAAACAACTACACTGACAGTGTGGCGACTTGTACTTATAGTTACATAACTCAAAAGCTGACTGCCAGGCCAGGTTTAAGGATGTCCAATTCTTTTCATAAACTGAGTCCTCATTAGATCAATTTAGAAAGATACCTAGGCTAAGAATGGCAGAGGGCCAGCCAGATATCTCAGCAGACTAAAGCACCTGCTTAGGCAGAGCACAGTGTTGGGGTTTGATCCCTGGTATGCCATGCCTGCCCCACCCCTGGGGTGAGCTGAGATGGTGACTGAGACTGAGATGGTGGCTCATGCCTGTAATCCCAGTGCATGGGAGGCTGAAAACAGGAGGATCACTAGGAGCCCGACTTGTGTAGTGAGACCATGTAGACACTACCAAATACATAAAAAAAAAAAAAAGAATGGCTTCATCAGTGGAGGAGGTGTCACCCACTAATCCATTAATACAAAATATTAGAAATTTAGGCCAAGCATAAAGATTAGCTAAATTTTAAATTTTAGTTTTCTGGTCTGGTCCACTCAAGATTTCTCTCACTTCTGACTCCAATTCCAAGTTCTTGGAGACCTGATATTTAGTTAAGAGGATTCATAGAGCTCATGAAAAGTCATTAGAGTCACATTTGTGACTCCCTTATTGAAGAGAAGGGATACAGGTAGACATCAGTAAAGAAAGGAGCATATAGGGTAGAGTCCAAGAAAGTATCAAATGCAGGCTCCCTGTTGTCCAGTCTTGGGAGGACTCTGCAGGCTTACTTTCCAGTATCGGTGTGCAACAGTATTGCCAGGAGGGAGCTTCACCCATGCCTTGGTGTGCAGAATTTTTACTGGAGGTTGATCAACACAGCCTGGAGGGTTGGGCTCTAGCTGTTTCCCTTCTGGGCATAGGAATGACAGCCTGGCTCAGAAGCCCTGCCACAAACCCTTCGATGACTTAGGCCCCAGGAAAACAGATACTGACATCATTTAGGGGATCTAAGTGCTCAGAGGTTCCTTCCTAAAGAATAAGGCAAACACCAGGCCTCTGTGGGGTTGAGGCCCATTCTTCACCACCTGACCACTGAGCAGTCTTCTCTTGAAAGCAGATGGATGTCAGCTTTTAGAGACCATGGGAACGGAAAGAGGTGGATACAGAAATGTGCATGGCTCTGAAAGTCATTTTGCCTTTTCAAGGTCAGGTTTGTCAATGGAAAACATAAACAAGTTTTTTCCTTCTGAGTCTTGGGAATCATGAAGCATGTTTATTAGTGTGTGTGTGTGTGTGTGTGTGTCTTTTACTATGAAGAAATATTGAATCTAGGGAACGTTATGAAAATGGTCATTGAGTCACAGTTCTGGAGGTTCCACTCCCTCATCTAGCAATAGCCTCCTTGCTGGCAGATTCATATGATGAGAGACAGGGGCCATGTGTTTAAGTTGCGTCTCTCTCTTGTTTAAAAGCCATGCAACTCTACCCTGCTGGTCTTAGCTAACTCTGACTGCCCTTCAAAGCTTTGTCTCTAGCCATCATAGTTAGGTTGAGTTTCTCCTCTCTTAATCTCACAGTGGGTGTGAAATTCCTAGACTGGAACCTCTGGGGAGCACCATGTCTAAACCAAAGCAGCACATTGATGGTGGAGCTAAGGCTAGTCCTTCATTCAAGTGTTTCCGCAGCTGCTGCACCCTGTCATCCTGGCGCTCAGTAGGTTGAAGAAGGAGGTTTGGAAGTTTGAGCCCCACCTGGACAATTTCATGAGACTCTGTTCCAAACCTGAAAATAAATCCCACAAACTGACTGGCAATGAAGAATGCCCCTGAATTCAATCCCCAATATTGCTTCCTTCAAAAAAGGAAGAAAGAAAGGAAGAAAGAAAGAAAGAAAGAAAGAAAGAGCTTCCATGTCACAAACCAAATCCCTCTGATTCTAAGCAGTCCTGTGGACCAGTGTTGTGGCTACCTGCCCAGACTCAGGAGGGGGTGAAGAGATATGACAACAAGGAGGACCCCTTTGGCAACAGCAGAACATGAGGCTCTCCCTCCTCCCTCTGTCTGTCCTCTCTCATCCATGTGCATCAAGTGCATGGGGAGCAAGGAGGGAATTGAGGAGAGGGTCTCTTCCTTCCTTTTGGGTGTCTGTTACCCTGGAAACTTCTGTTGGGGTTGCCTACTCTTTTGGTATCCCTTCTGCTGAACTCCATCTTCTCTGTTGTATCTGGTATTTGAAGAAGATCCAAATGTAGCTGTCATCCATAAATTCCATGTCAGCTGTGTGGCACCCCAGGCACCTCTGGCTTCTTTTGCACAGCACCCAGAGGTGGGCAATGCTGGGATAGGTGAGTGCTTAACTTCACTGTGTCATTTTTATGGCAACAAAAGACTTGTCCTGCCTCCTGCTCCCCGTGTGTTGAGCATTTGAGATGAATTTGAGATCACTGGAAAAAATCGCCCAGTCAGGGACATAGGGAGGTGGCTGCGTACCCTGCGGTATAGAGCAGTGGCCCTGGTTGAAGCTGCTGAGGCTGCAGATTCCCTGTCCATCACTCAGCAGCAATGCAATGAGTCAGGCTGGAGTGAGAGATGATGCACGCAGACTGCCTGGGTGGCAGGGTGGGAAGAGGGGCAAGCAGCAGAACAAGGCTCCTTTAGGTGAGCACGCCACTGTGTCTCCACTGGCTCCTGGCTGCAGACAGGGAGAGGCAGGGACCTGTTGCTTCTTCAGCAGCAGCAGGCTCTGGGCACAGGTTGCTGTGGGCTCTGCTAGTCCGACTCTTTTCAGGAAGAGCATTGTGCATATCCTCCCTAATGCAGAAGCCAGGGACCGAAAGACAAAGTGCAGATGGCAAAGCCTTTCAGTGGGAGTGTTGGTAGGCACGTAGGCCCAGCTACTCGGGCGGTTGGGGCAGCAAGATCACAGGAGTTCAGGACTCTAAGATCAGTCTGTGTAACATAGTGAGACCTTATTTTAAGAGGAAAGGAAAAGAAAAAAGCAAGGGCATTGATCTGATGGCCCAGAAGCTCAGTGGGAGGTGGATGGCAGGAAGCTAGGATAGCTGTGGCAATGGGTTTTGTCCTGGGCTGGGCATAGCTTCAAACTCAGCTGAGAGAGGAGAAGAAGGTCTGTGTGGATGGAGGCACTGGAGGGCAGTGAGCCCCTCTGGGAGCACGAGTTGTAGACCAAGCCTAGACTTTCTCTGAGGGCTGCTGACCCCGGTACCTTGGTGTTGCTACTCGGGGATGGAAGAATGAGGGAACATCACCGAGATGAAGGGTGGGTGGCAGTGGGCTAAGCTTTGCTGGCTGAAAAACACAAAAGCGAAGAGTTTTCTGAGGGATAGAACTCTTGGGTTCTGCTCCTAGGTCATGTAAAAGAGCAAAGCAACTTTTCTCAAAATTCCATGGAAATGCATAATTTTCTATCAAAGAAATTCCCTAAGTAAAACAGGCTCTTAAGAGCTGGGTTAAACTGAAATACTATAGGACTGCACAGGTCCTTTATTCTGAGTTAGAGTGTTAACTGTCATAGAAGAGATTATGTGCATGTAACACTGAATAGGACAGGGAAAATCCATTTAGCTGTAGAACAGTTGGGGGATGCAAGAACATAGAAATAGGACTATGCAGATTTGGGTTAAAATCTCACCTCAGTTATCATTATTATACCAGTGTAATCCTAGTGACTAAACTTCTTGGATTTTAGTTCCTTTCTGTATGAGACCAATAATCCCTGCTCATGATGTTGTGAGAAATACACAGTGGGATCAGCTGTGTAAGGAATCCTGGCGAGAGCCTGGAACAGAGCAAGCACATGGCAGATGATGGGTGGGTGGGTGCACAGGCAGATACGTGGCTGGGTCGCGGCACCAGCAGCCTTGGGCCACCCCCCTCAGCTAGGCAGGGCCATTGTGCTGGGGCATACCAGAGGCCTCAGCACAGATTCGTCTATGCATACACATGCACACACACTCACACAAACACACAAGTACACACAAGGACTCACGTATAGATTTTCCTCAATGATATAGAAGTTAGAGGGCTGGCCGGATAGCTCAGTGGACTGCAGTACCTGCTTAGCCAGGCTTAATGCCTGGCTTAGGTCCTCAGCATGCTGTGCCAGCCCTGCCCCCAGGGCATACTGAGACAGGAATGTGGCTGGGTATGGTGATATGCACCTGTAATCCTGGCGCTTGGAAGGCTGAAAACAGAAGAATCACTATGAGTCCTATCTGTGTAGTGAGACCCTGTGGATCCTGTACTAAATACATAAAAATAAAGCTAGGAGTTTTTATAGTGTGCTTCCATAATATCCTGACCATGGCTACGCCATAGCAATAGCTCCTCTGCACCGTAACTGGCTAGTGGCACATCTGTCTCTTGTAACATGGACTGCGGGGCACAAGGACCACATGCAGTCATCTAAACACAGCAGATGGCTATGAAACCATTGTAAAATGATGAGTCAATACCTGTCCCACTTGACTGAGCAGGTGGAGTGACTGCACCAGTGAGGAGGACAAGCCTGACCCTCTCCACCCATGGATGTATCTGAATTCTTCTGGATCAGAACCACTTCCTTTGGACTCAGCACTGCCTAGGGCACTGCAGGGGCTGAGGATGAGACTGGTGTGTGGAATAGACAGATGATCCTGGGGGCTGCTGCAGTGCAGTGGAGTCTTCAGCCAGCTGTGCTGATGAGGGGTTTTGGCCCCTGGGCTTGGGCAGCAGGTCCTTCCCTACCTCCTCATGGACATCGGCTGGTTGCCACACCCAAGAGTTGCTTCATGACTGTTGGATTCATGGGGTCCAGCCAGCCTGCCCTCCCATGCTGAGTCCTACACAGCGAGGAGGATCAGTGGCCCTCTTCACACACTGCTCCATCCTGGACTCTGTGACAGCGAGCAGGGAGAAAGGTGGGCGGAGACCCCGCCTGATCATCATGATCTGCCCGACAGCCATCCTCTCTTTCTTGTCCATTTCTTCTTTGCTGGATTTCTCTTCTCTTTGGCCCCACTCTCCTCTCTGTATGAGGACTCAGTGTATTGAGACCCATGGCCAGGACATAGATTCTGTCACTATCCTATAGTTGTAGCCAGGATACCCTCTGCATAATGGTATAGGATAGACTCTTGGTCACAGAGAACATCAAACTCAAAGAAAAGAGGAGCTGGGGCTTGATCTCATCTTGCCTGCAGTCCATGAGAGATGGAGGGACTCCTTTTGCAGATTATTTTCTTTATTAGTTTTAGAATTAGTTGTTGAGTGGTAGGTGTCACAGTAGCTCTGCAGCCAGGGCCAGGCCCAGCTTGGGAAATTATTCCATTCTCCTGAAACATAGTGAAGGGCTTCTCCATTGGCTGGTGTTTCCATGTTTGGGAAAGATCTAAGGGCTGCTTCATTATGTTCTGCCACTTTCTTTGTTTGGGTTCCACCTCTTTCTTCTATGCCCTATTTTTTGTGGAGAACAGCAATTTGCCCACTATAGAAGTTAACAGAGTCTAAAAGTGAAGAAGTCAACAATTCTTGCCCCCTCGCTCACTGCTAACAGATATCTAGAGGAAGGCCGAGTGCATCGTCTCTTGTGCTGGTTTACCAATGTTGCATATTGCTGAAAATAGTTTCCTTTGTAGTTCCAGCTAGAAATACACATTGTTTTAGATGATCGCTGTCTACACCCTGGTATGACAGGGACAACTCTGTCTGTGGCTTCAGGCTTAACTCATTGATGATGTTAACAAATTAATGCACAGTGTTCCTCCACTCTTCTGACCAGAATGCATGGGTTCTGGCAAGGCTTGTGATTTACTCACTCACATGTGGAATTCATTTCAAAGGGCACAACCTTTAAATAGAAATTACCTACACTATTAGCAATGTGATTATTTTTTCTGTGAGAAACCTACCACCTTTTCTGTTGAATGAAAGACAGTGAGTATCACATAAAGAATAACATCTTAGGGTGCTCACAATGGTGTTTTGTAAGGAGTGGGGAGTCTTAAAAGTCCCCACATGCACGGCACACAGGTGGCTATGTAGATTAAGTAACAAGTCAGAGGGCCAGCCCAATAGCTCAGCAGACTAAAGCACCTGCTTAGGCAGAGCACAGGGGATGAAGTTTGATCCCTGACCTGCAATGCTGGCCCTACCTGCGGGGCATGCTGAGACAGTGATGGAGACTGGGCATGGTGCCATGCACCTAAAATCCCAGCACTTTGGGAGGCTGAAAACAGGAGGATCACTATTAGCCCAATCTATGTAGTGAGACTGTGTAGACCCTGTGCTAAATACAGAAAAACAACAACAACAACAACAACAACAACAACAACAACAACAACAACAAAACATACAAAAAACCTAATCAAGTATTGTCTATATCTTCTTCAGCACATCAAGCAAATGATTTGAAAATAGAACCTTCCAGGTGTGGTGGCACATGCTTGTAATCTTAGTCCTCTGGAGGTTGGGCAAGGAGGGTCACTGTGAGTTTCAGACTAGCCTGTGCTACTTAATGAATTCAAGGCTGGCCAGCAGCCTTGACATAACAAGACCCTGTTTCAAAAAAACAAAACCAAAACAAAACAAAACAAAAAGAACAAGAAAGAGAAAAAGAAAAAAGAAAGTGGAACCCTGCTTCATGGGTTACCTCCCAACCTGGCTGATACCCAGCAGGCTCTCCCAGGTGGTCCTCGTTTTTCTTACTGCATAAAGAACCCTGGTAGCACAGTGGGTCTGTAAGCTTAATAAGTGTCCTCTCTTGGGCCAGGGGCATAGCTCAGTGGCACAGTGCCTGCCGGGCAAGCAAGAGGCTCCAAGTTCAATTCCAAGTACAAGTAAATAGATTCCCTTTAGAAATAAGCATCCTCTCTAGCCCTGGAATCAGCTGGCATGCAGAGAAGGGAGGTGGTGAGCCAGTTGGCAAGATGTCTGGGCCCGCGGTGCAGCTGACACGATGGATTCAGTGTTGACACTCTGTACATGAGGGAATTGTCTCCAAGCTTGTTTCCATTCTGAGCTCCTTTTGGAGATCTGTTCACACAGGGACAAACCACAGGAACACAGGCCTCAGCACGAAAGCAGCCAGGAGGGGGATGTCTTGAAGAACAGTATTTCCAAAAGTGGGCTGAACTTCAGCACTACTTGTGAAGCATTTTCAAAAATAGATTCTTATAGCCCTTCAATTCTGAGACAGAAGACCTTAAGTTGCACCAGGAGTTGGTATAGTTTTGAAAGCCCCTGAGGGATTCCGGTGGCAGGTCAACGCAGATGGATTCAGTGTTAT
>PVKN010026091.1:0-13931 GCA_004027915.1 Capromys pilorides
AAGAAGTCTCCCAACAACAAATGCTGCTGAAATTCTGAGAAAAAAGGAATCGTTCTCCATTGTTGGTGGTAATGTTAGTTAATATAACAAGTATGGAAAGCCACATGAAAATTCCTCAAAAAACAAAAACTAAAAGTTCTATTTGCCAAAGGTAATCCTCTCTAGGTATCTTCCTGAAAGAGTTAAAAGCACCACAGCACAGTGATACACACCCACCCATGTTTATAGCAGCACAATGAGAGCTAAATCTTGGAAATAACTCATATGCCCATCAACAGATGAATGCATAAGGGAAATATGGTATTTAAATACATGGGATACTACTCTGCCATAAAGAAAAAGTTGAGCACTTTCTAGTTAAGTGGATCCACCTTGAGACCAAAATCTTAAGTGATATACAGACATAAAAGTTTAAATACTGCATTGTTTCTCTTGTGTGAGAAACCCAAATAAATAAGAAGGAAAATAAGACAGACATTGGGAAGTAGGAAGAACATGTCCAGTGGAAAAGGAGACAAAGCAGGCATAGGGGGAAAGGAAAGGGAAGGAAAGCAAGAGAAAGGGGAGAAAAGAGAATGGAAAGAAGATTGGAAACAACTTTAATAAATGGGGAAAGGAAAAAAGGCTGCAGGGAGGGAAGAGGAATGTTAATAAAGGAACTCAGATATACTCTGTACAGGTTCAAATTCCCTGATGAATGTGATCATTATGCACTGCAAATATACACTAAAAAGGTGTGGAATAAATGTGTCTGAATCCAAACGTATTGTCAATAAAAAAACTGTCAAGTAGATTGGAATATTAATATTACTGCATCTTGAAGTGTGCTTTTGTTCCTTATTATTAAGGCACATAGGAAGCCAAATTTTGATCTCAGTACTACTTTGGGGTCCTGGCTATTCTGTATAATTACAATGGTAAGTATGGTTTTGATAATGAAACTGAAACTGATAATCCTTTGTATCTACCTCTTTGCTAAGAATACTTTTATTGCTAGACCTGAAAACACTTTAGATTTTATCTTCAGCATAAAAGTTTTGCCTCTTAGAGCAATGCTAGACTCGAAACTATCCACATCTGCTTCTCAGGCACTTTTTTATGCTCTGCAACTGAACGTATTTCTAGGCGTTGTAAATTTTTTTCTTTCAATCCTATTACGGTCAAGTCCTATAGGCTTGGTGTCTTGGTTATTTTTCTCTCATTGCTGAGACAAAATACCCAATACCCCAAATTAAAGAGGGGAAGGTTTACTTGGCTCATAGTTTGTGAAGGCTTCAGTCCTTGGCTGACTCCAAGGCAAGGTGGTGCATGGCAGAGGGGCAACTCTTCACAGCAGGGGAAAACAGCAAAGGCAACAAAAACAAACGGAGCAAAGAGGGCAAAAGGGGAGAAGAGAGAGAGAGAGAGAGAGAGAGAGAGAGAGAGAGAGAGAGAGAGAGAGAGAGAGCCTTTTGTCTTCCCTTGTATGCAGGTGACCACCCCCACTGCCAGGGCAGGTGTAGCACGCACACCCATTATTCCAGCATTGGGCCATAAATCAATCACAAACTCTAGAAGCGTACCCCATGACCATGAGAAGCTTTGGGGAACATCTTTATACAAACTGTACCACTTGAGGTCTTTTCTGTCTTCAAGTTCATTTTTTTCTGTATGCTTTGAATTATTATTGTCATCTGGATTTCAATACACAAGTGGGTTACTTGACAGGTTTACAACTTCTTGAATTTATGGTGGACCTCAAGTATCAACAACTGGTAATAACGAGTGTAAAAGAATTCTTGAGAAATTCAGAGTCCTCTGAAAAAGCAATGAGAAACTAAATAAAGGACACATTCAAGTTGATTTTTGAAAGGATAAATAGGGGTTTTCCAGGCAAAGTGATTTGCATTTCCAACAGCAGAAAGGCTTACAAAATTCTGTTGCATTCTGGAAATAATCAGAAATGCAATGTCACTGTGTTGACAGAGGTGGGAAGTGGTATTTGATCCTGAGAAAATGGATTAGAGTCAGATTATGGAGAGCATCATGTGCCATGGTAGGTGATGAGTATTTGACAGGACCATATTAATATTAATATTAATAATAATAATAATAATAATAATAAAAATAGCCCCTTCACTCCACTCCAACCCCAACCTGAGAAAAAGTCACTCCCTTCTCTTTTTTGAATAGTGAGTAAAAGGAACATGCTTATGCACAGATAGTATCTGAGAGGAAGGACAGAATACATTTATCTGCTGAGGTGGCAGCAACAGGATCACAATAATGAGAACACAGCCCACGGTAGCTATCCCATCTTTCCTGTGCTTAGTGGAAAGCTGGACAAAAGCAAGATGTACATAATGGACACAGACAATTTCCAAAGCTCTAGATTATGAGGTAGATATTTCAATAAATAAATATGCCCAAGCAGCAGTGACCTGAAGCTAAACATGTCACAAACCAGGAATATGGGGATCTGTCTCATGCTACTGGATGTTGCCTTGAATTGTTCCTCTTGGGTTCCAAACACAGAATTGGTAAAGTTACCACCACCACACATAACAGAGCCCATGCTCACAGTGCAATAAATGGGCCAGACTACTTGATTTTTGTCTTGATTTCACCTCGCAGTCTTAGACTCACTTCTTTCCTAAGAAAGTTCGTGCTTCAGTAACTCTTCTCATTGCTGACATCCAATAGCTGACACCCAAAGTTAAAAGAGAAAAGGGTTTTTTTATAGCTTATAGGTTTTAGATGTTTCAGTTCATAGTCATGTGTCTCAAAGGCAGGGTGACACGGCAGAGGGGGCTCCCGAGGGAGAAACAGTGCGTGGAGGACAGAAGGCAGCACAGCCCGAAATTGTGAAGCAGCAGCAGCCAGCCTGCCTTCTTTCTGCCACTCCACTATATATTCATCCAGCCTCCCCACTCATACCCAGGGAGGGCCTTCCCACTCTCCACACCCAGAACTATAGCAAACCAATTGGTGAGCTAATCTACTAACCACATACTCTTAACCCTAGCATCACACACTTAATCCCAGAATCACACACCTTAGATTCAGCGACCTCTGCAAAGCTCGCCCTATGGCCCTACGAGCTGAATCTTTGGGTGGACATCTAGATATAAGCAATAATACTTTATAATCTCTTTTCCCTCATTAATGTTCATTTATTATAAAAATCTGCATTAAAAACAACCAAAGTCCAAGAAGACATTTTTCATAATTTTTCATAAATTGTCATTCAACCAACCTGTTTGATTTAACTATGACATAGTTTTTCTCCTAAATGTATGTACAATTACTGCATATTTGCAGTGATAGTTTGGAATTTGATATTTGACATTTTCATTTTATATTATGCCATGTCTATTTTCCATGTTGTTTTAGTCACTGTTTTCTTACCTTTTCTTATACCAGTTCTTTCACTAACGTCAAAATACTAATGCACTGGTGTACCCTAATCCATACCCTAATAAAATGACATGTATATAAATTTGCTATTGATAAAATAGATCACACTCTCCAGTTTTCTGCCATTTATTTTCCTTATTAATGATATGCCACATTTGTTTATTATGTTCATACTAACAACACTTCAATAGATATTCTTCTATATAATTTCTTCAGTACATGTCTATCTTTCCAAAAGCATATGTTCCTAGACCAGATCCAAGGTAAGTGTCATTTAAATTTTAATAGTCATACAAAATGACATCCTCAAAAGCTACATTACTGGATTCCCTCAAGCTTATCAACTTGTTGGTGCAAATATTTTAGCAATATTTAAATTAGAATCTCAGGAATAAGACTGCTATGAATCCTAGATCTTCAATTATAACCTGCTTGAACTTAAACAACTTAAATAATTGTGCTGTTCCATATCTGTAAAAACAGATATCATAAAATAATAGTTGCTGCCTATGATTGACATGGAAGCAGACACCACAGCTGAGCTATAATGATAGTCATGATGAACTGGCACATTAGAATGATCAATTAATTATATTCATCTAGTGCTTTTTTTGCAACAAAGTTATGCTAGGAGATTCTACCCATTTGAATGAAAAACAGCTAGTTCAACAGTGACTAATACATGAAAATCATGACCTCCCCATGGCTCAGAGCTATGACACATCACTTAATTCCATTGCTCAGTGTGTTCTGAAGCTACATTTTCTCCCTGTGATTTTCTGCTTCGCTGACTCTGGCCCACAAGCAGTGCTCCTAGGCACTGCACAGCAACAGTAGTTCATGGACACTTTGGCATAAAATTGCTGCCAAATGCTCATAGTAATAAACAGAAAACTGTCCTGTTGTTCTACCCACTTTTTATTTCAGAGGATGGCAGTAGCCTTGTGTAAAAGGAATCAAGCTGCAAAGAAAAACTGGTTTTTCACAAAGGATGGAAAGTAAACATTTCATTTTATTGAGCAATGCCCTCTGCCTCTTCCCATCTGCTTTGTTAGAGCACGCAGCGAACATTCCAAGTACATATTTACACTAAGTTCCAGTTTAATGTGGATTCAAACAGAAAGATCAAATATTTGGAACTTCTTCTACAGATTACTTTTATGATTAAGAGACAAAAGCAGCAGTCGGCAAGCTTGCAGAGAGAAGGCTTCGCTAAAGCAACTGTTAGGACTGCTGTAGAATCAGCCCACAGTTGATTCTGTAGAATCCACTCACCATGTCCAAGACCCCATCCTAAGCATATAAGGAATATAAGAGGACTGGGGCACCATATGGCTAACATTACAGCGGGGGAGAAATGCCATGCAAGTAGTAATAAGCTCTGCATTAGCTTTCCCTTGCTATTCAGTGACAGAAAACCCCAAATAAATGAACTTAAACAAATCAACCAAAAATGTTCGTTCATATGATGAAAAGGACAGGGGTACTAGCCTCAAGCAGGGCTTGATCAAAGGGTTCCAGTAGTATTAACAGGACCCCAAATCTCTCCATGTTCTGGATAAGCTTGCCTAAATACAGGTTTTACTCTCAGATTCTATGTAATGGGAAGGTTTGCTACAGCTTCAGGTCTCTGTGCTCTCAGATTCAAGTCTAACGAAAATAGAACTGCAATTCCAAAATAATAATGGATGTAACTCACAGTGGGCTGAATTTGGTTACCAGCATATCCCTAACCTTCTCACAGTTGCCAAAGGATCCCATGCTCTAATTGGTCAAGACTGAACTAGAGAGGTGAGGTCAGCACACACAGCCATTACAAATTCTTAGCAGTGTAATCTGGTGCTCAAGATCTCTCTGATTCTGATGTCAGACAGGTGTGGGTGTGGGACTTAGATCTGCCCTTCATATGACTTTGGGTCTCAAAGCCTGATTGCTGTACAATGAGTATGACAATTACTCTTAACCTCATAGGGCTTTACGAGGATTAAATATGATGATGTGTACTATACCTACATGTTGGTACCAGACCCTATGTCTTGAGACTGCGTATATCTTTATACTATCATCTCCTATGTTCTTTTCCCACCACTAAAATTGGGGATCCTCCTAATATTTACTATATAAATGACTATTTCTTTTTTTCTTTTTGATATATTTAGTACAGGGTCTACAGGTGTCACAATGTAGATCAGACTTGTAGTGATCTTCCTGTTTTTAGCCTCCCAAGCATTGGGATTACAGGTGTGTGTCACCACGCCCAGTCTCTATGAATGACATACTAATGATAAAGTCAACGAACAATTCTCTGCCTTTGTTTGAACTGACTTCTAGATAGTACTAACATCCTGATTAAACATCTCCCAGAATTATCATGGGGGAGAATCTTTTCTATCTCTCTCATATGACCTTCTCTGTGTTCATTTGTGAATACTTTACCTCTGATATTTGAGCCCATCTTCAATTCTATAGAATCCATTAGGAATTTGCTAGCGCTTGCTACTTACGGGACACCATTCTAGGCATGAGAGGGGATGAAGAATCAGGTTTAATTTTCTCACAGTCTCACAGTTTCAAAAGCCTTATGAAGTTCAGACCATTATCACCCTTATTTCACAGATGAACAAATAAACAGCCACATAAGGGGTAGATCCAGGTCTCACACTCAGGCTTGTCTGACATTAGAATCACATAGAACTCTTAAGCACTAGATTATATTGCTAATGTTTTATAATAACTGAATGTTTTAGGAAAGTCCTCAGGACCTCCTGTCTGAATAAGAAAAGGACTTAAACTACATTCTTCTTAGTTCTATTTCAGTGGGTCCTTCTTACATCCTCAAAGTTCAGTCCTAAGGTTGTATATTTTCTAAAAACTACATTGTGTCCTTGTAGCAGGTGTCTGGTTGTAATGACTGCCCAATATGTTTTGTTCTGTTTTTAGTTATTTAAATTTATTGGTATGTTTTAGGTATACAAAATGATCACATTCATCATAGGGAATTTGCACCTCTACATGACATGGTCTCCTTTTTCCCCGCCCTTTCCCCTGCTCTCCCTTCAACCTCTCTTCCTGTCCTTGTTTACAACAGCTTTGTTTCCATTTTTCCTTCTTTTCACATTTCTTTCCTCTTCCTTCTTGTCTTAGTTACTTTTACTCGTTGCTGGGACAAGTACCCGACACTCAAAATGAAGAAAGGAAAGGTTTATTTAGCTCACAGTTGCTAGAGGTTTCAGTCTTTATTCAGCTGGTCCAAGGCTGAGTGGAACAGGGCAGAGGGCATCAGTTCATGGCGGCAGAACAACCAACTCAACCAACTTACCGGAGCAGAGAGTAACAGCCCTTTAAAAAGTCCCTTTGTGCTCAGTCACTCTGACGTGGGCCCATTGTGCCCTAGGGTGGAACCAATCATACCGCAGGGTGGGCCCCTGATCCCGCTCTAGGGAGGAGCCAATCATGTCCTAGGCAGGCCCAGGTCATGCTCCAGGGAGGAACCAATTGTAACATATAATCCTAGTGGATCATGACTCATGTCTCAAACTCTAGAAGTCCCCGCCCCATGATTGCATGAGGCTTTGGGGGGACAATTAGAATAAACCATAACATTCCGCCCCTGGACCTCCAAAGTCTCATGCACATCCTTTTGTACAAAAGACATTTGAGTCCATCTGGAAGAGTTGCCAAAGTCCCAACAGTTTCAGCATTGCTGAAAAGTCCAAGTCCCAGGTCTCCAGGATCCAATGCAAATTCTCAACTGTGAGCCCCTCTATAAAAGAAAAGTTAAGCATATCCAACATTCAAAGGTACAAGATAAACATTACCAATCCAACAGTTGCAAACAACAGGGTAATACAAAACACTGGGACAAACACAAGTTCAAAATCCAGCAGGGTAAACATTAAATCCCATAGTTCCAACTGGAACATCTGAAGCAGTCTTCACTGAGTTGTGACCTTCAAAGGCCTTACACGGCTCCGCCCCTACGGCTCTCTTGGCGGTAGTTTCCATAGCTTCTCTCTTAGGCCAGCTTTGCTCCCTCTTTGCATGATCCACGTTCCTGGCTTTTCCACACTTCTGGGGCTTCCACTGAATAGGCTTCTCACTCTCTGCTTCATACACTGCCCTCTCAGGGACACACTGCCTGGCCTCCCAGGCCTTCTTCTGAAATCGAGGTGGAAGCCTTCTTAACCTCAGAGCTCCTGTGTTCTGAATGGGCCTAAAACGAATGCCACATGGATGATGCCAAGGCTTGCTGCTAGCTGGAGCAGTAGCCAGGCTTCTTTCTTTCTTGGCTGTAGAGGTCAAGGGCCTAGATTGCTGAGCACTCTGACCCTGATTCCGAGAAACAAATTCTCCATGCCGGCGCCATTTTGGAACCTGGTTTGGCTGCTGCCGCCATTCTGGTACTTGGGTATCTGCGGCTTTCTTCTCAAGGCAAAGCCTCTCTCCTTTGTAATTCTGGGGTTGCAAAGGGTGGAGGGCTGCTGCCTCTTGTGATGCCCTCAGGCCATCCTTTTGATTCTCTTGTTCCTTCCCAGCAATGGAGATCCTTTTAGTGCCATCTTTGTAAGCCAAAGCTTTCCTGGTGCTTCCTTTTCGGCCACACTCACATTTTAAATCATCCTGCTTGATTCTTTGCTCTTGACTCTTGACATAAATCTGGCTAAAAGCCGCCAATAATAACCATGCCGCTGCCCCAATAGTTTGCTGCTTTGAAATATCTCTTGAAAGATTAATCAGTCCGCCATACTTAATCTCAGTCTTAGGCAAAGTCTCTGGGCACGAGCAAAATTTCGAAATACTTTCAGCCAATCCATAGCACAAATCATCTGGAGTCCAACAACCAATGCTGTCTTTCTCAGCAGAAACCTCCTCAACCTGGTCTTTACAGGCAGGCCTTCTGTCAGTCTTCTGGTCTGAGTTCTGACCAGAATCTTCTCTACAGAGCAACTGAAGCTTTTCGAGCTCTTCACAAGCAGAGAACCTCTCTAAATTTTTCCAGTCTCTGTTCTTAAGCCATTCTTCATACCCAGGCTTCAAGCCAGTCTTCTGGTCTGAGCTCTGACCAGAATCTCCCCTACCATACAGCTGAAGTCTTTTCCTATCTCTTCCCATAAGCCATCTCCAAAAACTCAAGATTCACATGATCAGGTTAGTCACAGCAACGACCACACTTCTCGGTACCAAATTCTGTCTTAGTTACTTTTACTCGTTGCTGGGACAAGTACCCGACACTCAAAATGAAGAAAGGAAAGGTTTATTTAGCTCACAGTTGCTGGAGGTTTCAGTCTTTATTCAGCTGGTCCAAGGCTGAGTGGAACAGGGCAGAGGGCATCAGTTCATGGCGGCAGAACAACCAACTCAACCAACTCACCGGAGCAGAGAGTAACAGCCCTTCAAAAAGTCCCTTTGTGCTCAGTCACTCTGACGTGGGCCCATTGTGCCCTAGGGTGGAACCAATCATACCGCAGGGTGGGCCCCTGATCCCGCTCTAGGGAGGAGCCAATCATATCCTAGGCAGGCCCAGGTCATGCTCCAGGGAGGAACCAATTGTAACATATAATCCTAGTGGATCATGACTCATGTCTCAAACTCTAGAAGTCCCCGCCCCATGATTGCATGAGGCTTTGGGGGGACAATTAGAATAAACCATAACACTTCTCTTCCCCCTCTCCTCTCTGTAATTCCCCTTCCCATTTGAGCATTTTCTTCCTAGTTCATAGTATCTATCAACATTGATAGTTATAACTGATATGTATCAACATATCCTTGTCATGTTATTTTCCTTTTGTTGGCTCACTTTTATTCCCCACTCTTTGTTTGCTTTCCCTAGGGAATTCAATTCTTTTGAGGTTCATGGAGTTGTAATCCTTGTTATCACTTTCTAGAGTGTCCTTCAGAACCTTTTGCAGTGTTGTATGATATTCATGCGTTTCTGGAGGTTTGTTTGTCATGGAAGTATCTTATTTCTTCATCAATTTTGAAAAGCAGTTTTGTGAGGTACATCAATCTGGGCTGAAGGCTATTTTAGACCTTAAAGTACTTTACTCCAAATTGTCCTTGATTTAAAGGTTTGCGTTAAGAAGTCCTCTGTGGGGGCCAGCAAGATGGTTCAGCCATCTAAAGTGCCTACTTAGGAAAGCTTAGGCAACTGCAGGGACTGTGGTTCAACCCCCAGAACCACATGCTGCACCAGCCCCACCCCCAGGGTAGGCTGAACAGGCCATAATAAAAAAAAAGAAGTCCTCTGTGATTCTGATAGGCTTTCCTTTATAGTTGGTTGGTTCCTTTTCTCTAACACCTTTTAATATTCTGTTCTTGTGTTTAATTTCTGAGATGCTTAACAATATATGCCTTGATGTAGATTTTTTTATTATGGCTAATTAGTGTTCTACATGCCTCAGATAACTGCATATTAAATTCTTTTTTTCGGCCATGGGAATTTTTTGTCATGACTTCTGTGAACAGGTTTTTTATATTATTTTTCATATCGCCTGCTTTTTTATTGACTTTGATCAATCTTACGTTATTCCTTGTATCATCTAGCAGCTGTTGGACTGGTTTCTTATGGTCTCGATAGTTTTAAGAAATCTTTGCTTTTGTAATTACTAACCACAATCCTGCCTTGTAATCTGAGACTCTGTCTTCACACTGGCTCACTCTGCTATGTATACTTTCAATGGAATTTTTAATCTCCTGGATATCTGCTTTAATTTCTTTCATGGTTTCAATTTCTTCCCTATGTTGGATATTTATGATTTCCATCATTTTCATGAGCTTCTCTTATTTTCTATCTGCATCTGTCTAGAGTCACCGAACATGTCTTACATTATTGTCACCACCTCTGTAGTTATCAGAGAAGCTACTTTTTAAAAAGCTTTATTTATTTATTTTATGGCCAGCTCAGCCTGCGCTGGGGTTGGGGCTGGTGCAGCATGTGGTGCCAGAGATCAAACCATGCTGTCTGTAGTTGCTTAAGTTTGCTAAGCAGGTGCTTTGGACCACTGAGCTATCTCGCCAGTCCAGAGAAGCTAGGTTTGATTTGATTTTTCTAGAGCCTCATTTATCTACTTTGTTACATTAGTTGTTACTACTTCAGTGAGTTCAGGTGGTGGATTGTTCCACTCACTGCTCTCTGGGTTTGTCTTTGGTTAGCTGGAAGCCCAGGTTGCATCATGTTTAAGTGCCTTCTCATTTCATAATTTCTTTTTAGTTTAGCTCCAGGACTAATGCTAGTAAATTGCCTATTGCAAGTAACTTTATTGTTGCTGCTTAGAACCTTTAGGAAATGACAACTTCTCAGAGATGTCTTCCAGATGTAGCTGGATTTTTGGTTTTGAGTCTATTGCAAGACCTCTTCAAATTATTAATGAGAAGTTGCTGCCTACATGACCCAGACTCTGGTTCTTTGGCACTGGACAATAGTATTTTTTAAATGACCTCTTGGCAATCTCAGTGTTGGCATATCAGAAAAAACAGCTGGTTAGAATAATTGTGTCACTTTGGCAAAAATGATGCAATCAGCAATAACACCAGTATCAAACACAGCCTAGAAAATGACAAACTGAAGTAACTATTAATTTCCCACCTTTAACTGTATGAACTGGATCTGTGGTTATATAACAAAATCTAAAATGAACCAGAAGATTGTGTGCAGCAAATAAGTCCTCAGTGTGACAATTTTACCCTCATGGGAAGAAATTTAGAAGGGGTTGGAAGAAAATAATAGAGATAGTAAAGAAGAGAAAGAGATTATATGTGAGGCTGGACAAAGAAAACTTATACAAAACTTTGGGAAAGAAGAAAGTGAAGAAATAAAGATAAGAACAGACTAGAACAACAACAACAAAAATCTAGAAACCATGTTGAGATACATATAAAAATAAAATAATCAAGAAAAGAAAAAGTGTGTCTCTGCTGTTATTGTTAGACACTGTGTATAAAAAGTCCAGGTCCCAGTCGCTTAATCCCCACTAGGCAGCTGCAGCGTTAGGTGGACTCGTGTATAATCCTGGCAAGCCTGAATTTTTAGTGTCTGAATTCAGGCTTTTTCCTATCCATGAGGCTGGAACTAGACCAGTTTAGCCTGAAGCATTTTTGTTCGCTTCCCACCGCTTGAATTCAGCTCCCTAATCTCCTGCCGGCTTGAGCTCAGCTACCTGGCCCTCATACTGGAAGCCGCCAGATGAAGCCAGCAGTTTCCCTGAATTCCAAGCTTAGCTGGCCCCTCTCCAAGATGGCAATAGACCAACTGCTCTCACCAGGAGGCCGTCTGCACCTGACTAACTCACCAGCCACTGCGATCTGCCATGTCCACTGCTCCGTTCCACTGGAGTGTTTCTCTGTTGAGGCTCCTGAGGCTGTCAGCAGTCACCGTGTGTCTTCGGGTTCAAGCCACCCTCCCACCTCCCACACAGTGAATCCAGGGGTCAAGTGCCACCTGCCACTTTCTCCCTCTTCTTTGAAGTCTCTCCTTTGCTCTTCCTGTGGGCTTCAGTTCTTGCTTCAGATCCTTCCTGGGTACCACTGTCATCGTTCTCCTCAGACTGCTACATTCCATTGTCTGGACCCCAAACTTCAGAGCGACTCAATTCTCTGTTGCTTACCGCTCTACCATCTTCCCAGATGTCTCTGCCCATTATCTTTTGGATAGCTCTCCAATATTAGAGGAAATACCTATATTTATTTGGTAAGTTTTACAATGCAATTAGAACTCAAATTCCCACTCTCTCTTTAGCACCATCAATACATTAAAACCATGTAAGACCTAACTAGAAATACTGTGGCCTAATGTGTTAGCATTCTTAACTCTTTCCAAGGGCTAAACAACCATTTATAGGAAAGGATGTGTCTATTCTGTACAATACAAATAAATGAAATAAAATATATGGCATTTGGTTTCTTATACTTAGCATCATTTTTTTCAAGGCTTCTCCACGATACAGCATCTATAATACTCAGATCTAAACAACCACCCTGAATCTGCCTTCTGTTTCTATTGATGTGTCTATTCTATATGTGACAAACAAGTGAAACAAAATATGTGGTGTTTTGTGACTGGTTTGTTTCACTTAACATAATTTCTTTTAAGTTTTATCCATGTCTTAGCATATATAATACTTTATTATTTTTATGACCAAATACTATTCCATCGCAGGGATATATCTTACCTATCAATTGATGACATTTAGATTACTGTGGACAGTATTTGTATGCCTATTTTATTTTAGAAATAAGGGTAATTAATATCAGGCTAAATAACCTGACCAACATAAGATGGAAAGGGGCAAACTGGAGAGTTGCACAAAACCAAGTACACCTGATGCTGTAATTCTTGCTCTTGGCCACTATACCACAGGCTCTCATTATGCCATCCAACCTTGGAAAGCCAATGCAAAGGAGATAGGGACAGGACCCCTGGGCGGAGCGCCCCTT
Organism: Capromys pilorides; assembly: GCA_004027915.1. Lineage (NCBI taxonomy): Eukaryota > Metazoa > Chordata > Mammalia > Rodentia > Capromyidae > Capromys > Capromys pilorides. Next base: position 12,829 of record PVKN010026091.1, read on the forward strand.
CCAGGTACAATCCCTAGCACCTGAGGGAGGAGCGGGGAGGAGATGAAGAAAGCCAATAAAATTTTCAATGGAAACCTTCTTAGAAGCATAACAGAAACTTCACTGTGGAAAACTTAGTAGGTAAAACCATCCAAATATTTGAAAAATAAACACTTTTGAAAAATTGGAAAACTTAGCTGGAAAAGTTATTAAAACAATAACTGAGTGTGGTGTCACACAGCTGTAAGCTAAGCTTTTGGAAGGCTGAGGCAGGAAGACTACTACAAGTTCAAGGCCAGCTTGAGCTACCCAGGGTGAACCTATCTCAAAACAATTAAAATGTATTAAAGTGGTGAATGTTTAACTTCTTAAAAAAATTTTTGAGGTAAAAAAAGCATTGACATTAATATTCCTCATTATACTCTCTCCCTTCAGACACACTCCATTAACCTTGTCACCTTCTGAAATGGTTCTACAAGTCTTCTTGTGTGTTTTCAAGGCATGATCAGCAATCTGGTGACTTCCGCTTTCGGGTGCCCTCCAAGGAAGGGAAGGCTGCTCAGAACATCAGTGTGCCCTCACCCACATTCTTCCCTGGCTCTGCTGCAGCGCGATCTCTGGCTCTTTCCTAAAGTCAAAACAACCACGAAGCATAAGCGATTTGAATCGATTTAGGATATTAAAACAGCCATGACAATGCAACTAAAGACATGGCAGAGGACTCTGAGAACTGCTTCAGAAAGTGACAAGAATGATGGGTACATTTCTTGGAAAACTGAGGTGCAGCATTTTGAGAGGAAGTAGGGCAACGTGTCTTTTACAGTAATTTTTAAAAATTGAAACATTTGCTATATTTTTTAATATACTTCAAACAATTTGTCAAATGGTAATAGCCACAGCACTTAAATACAAGCTTCTAAAATGAAAACTCAGGGCCCTGGGGGTTTAAATATCTGCCTCACAGGACAGAACTGGTAGTTGGTAGGGCTGGTGTGGGAATTCAGACAGCCTGAGCCTAGATTTGGGCTCTCAATCATTGCAGTCAGCTAAGCAAACAAACTCAGTCAGTGTAAACAAATAAAAAGGATAGCTATCAGATTTCTGGGAGGGTCACTATTTAAGTT
>PVKN010026092.1:0-14046 GCA_004027915.1 Capromys pilorides
AAGAAAGAAGGAAGGAAGGAAGGAAGGAAGGAAGGAAGGAAGGAAGGAAGGAAGGAAGGTTGATTTATGCCACTAAGTTTTGAATGTGAAACATTCATCCCTCACATTCAGTCTCTCCTGACTCTACCAGTCATCCAGTTGTAACCTTCATAAGGGAGATTTAACATTCTCAGTCTGGGTTGTTTATGAAGGACCCTGAAAAGTTGGTGACACATAGCAAATGGCGCCTCAGTATGTTATCTCTGAGATTTTAATTACCCAGCCCAGTGGTTTGCAAACCTGAGAGGGCTTTTGAAAAAAACATACAGATTTTCAAATTGTACCTTGAACTCACAAAACCAGAACCTTCCAGAAATTATAAATCACTGACCTCTCTTACTCTCCGACATAATCTTTTATTTTTTTATGCAGTTACTATATATTCTATTTATATACCCCAACTCATCAAAACAAATTAGAAAGTGAATCTTTTGAGAACTGACTTTGTCAACTGAGTAGTAAAAATATTTATTGAAGATCATTCTCTTTAAAGGTTCTCACAAGTATATTTCATCTGGCTAGAACAGAGTGACCAAATATGATATTTCATCAATTGTGACAATAATCAAAACCATGTGGATCTCTTGAGACAGAGATATGTTGGTAGTGACGAGTAGGCATGAATTTGATCCTCATAGAAAAAAACATTATATGATAAAGAAGAAATGATTTGGAAGAGTTACATAGTGTTAAGACAGTTTAGGGAGAGAGAGGATCAAATTACACCTGCCTTCACATCATGTGTCAAAATCAATTTTAATTAGAGATTTAATGGGGTTTGTTTTGTTGTTTTTTGCAGTACCAGGGATCAAATTCAGGACCTTGTGCTTGCTAGGCAAGTGCTTGTGCCTGCCCCTAGAGACTTAATTATTAAAAAGAGAAACTAAGTCATGTTGAAACTAGAAAAGTAGAAACCATATTTATTTTCTACAGAGAAGAAAGCACAAAGGAAAAAATATGTCAGAAAGGCTATGATCCTTCTGAAGGGTCTAAGGAAAATCTGTTTTCTTGCATTCTCTAGTTTGTCTTTTTTAATTTTGAGATAAGAGTTTCACTACACATTTCAGGCTCGCTTTGAACTCACTGTGTAGCTCAAGCTGGCCATAAACTGGTAATGATCCTCCTGCCTCAGCCTCCTGAGAACTAGGAGTACGCGCATGAGCCACCACACCTGGCCTGCATTGTGTAGCTTCTAAACAGTGTGTACAGCTACACACCTGGCCTGCATTGTGTAGCTTCTAAACAGTGTGTACAGCTACACACCTGGCCTGCATTGTGTAGCTTCTAAACAGTGATGGCGAACCTTTTAGAGCTTTCGATGATACTAACATCCTGCTGTGGTACATATGCCATAAGTTCACCTCCACTGCTTTAGAGGCTGCCTGCTTTCCCCAGTCTTCATCTTCAGTGCCAATCTCAATCTCTCCCCCACCCCTGGTCTCTTCCTCTTCTCTTCCCCTTGCTCTTCTCTCTCTTCCCCTCCTTCCTACTCCCTCATCTCCTCTCTCCTTTCTCCCTCCCTCTCTCCCTTCTCCCACCCTTACCTCTCCTGCTTCTGATCACATTTTCCTATCTCCCGTCTATCTAGGGATGTTTCCCATGCAAGAGCAATGACATCTGTGAAATCCTACTATGTAAGGTGACATGTTCACAAGGTCCAGAGTTTAGGACACAGACATCTTTGAGGGGGGCTCATTAGTCTAACTACCACAATTTTACACAGCTATACTAACATGGGTGCATATGACCAAAGGTGAGCTCATAAGCAGATGCCCCTGCCAAAGTGGTCCCTAATGGCTGGGAAGGAATTTAGGGCAGCTACTCACCAGTTCCCCAAGCCACTCCTTTCAACATACAGCACAGCTTGCCAAGTGAGGACAGCACCATGCTGATCCACTTTGTTGACAAAATCTTGCTTCACAGATCTACTATGCTTGCCAGAAACTTCATGTTATCACATGAAAGTCCCCTCCATCATGAATCCACCATCCTTGAGAGGCCAAGACTAAACGATCAGCTTGCAGTGACATTTACTACACCTACAGACAGAGGAGCCCAAGAGAACCATGGGTTTCTGCTTTCCTGGAATGATATAAGAAATAATCCAAGCAAATCTACACACAGAAAGCCACAGACCATGGTGTTGTTAAATGAACCTAGAGGAAATGAGATCTGTCAATTGACGAACCCACACACTGAGCCAGGCATGATTCTAACCTATTTCATTTGAAATACACTCTACCACATTTTACTTACATGACTTCATACTGACCTCATGAGGCATATTCTAGTCTCACTCCTCTTGTTACAAATGAAGAGGATGAAATGTAGGGAGGTTAAATAACAAGCCCACATTTGCTCAGTTATGAGGTGACAGAACAGAGAGCTAGACTTAAACCGTTCAGATTCCCCAGCTGGTGTTCTGATCCGTCAAGATTTCATAAATGGTCAGTTCTTAAACTTGAACCTAGAAATCTGGAGCCATAGAGATTTGTTTGCGTGATTCACTAGGCAAATTCCCTGGAGTAATACCGGCAGGTCCAGAGCATTGTGCTGCCAATAAATTTGAGCTTCAGCTCTTCTGTGCCCATCCTTTGGGCCTCTGTTTTCACCTCTTTCAGGCAGCCCTTTCGGTCAAGAATTTCCACCAAGACTGGCAAGAATAAATGCAAAGTGTCCTGACCCCTGTTAGATCATGAGAACTGCATGCAAGAAATACTAATCTCTTGCATTTATGCACATAACATTGCATGTTAAAAGTCTCTTCAGAAACAAAAATACTAGCTGAAAACCAAAATCACAGTGAGATATCATCTCGCCCAAGACAGGGTGCCTAGTACCAAAAAGACAAAACAATAAATGTTGGTCAGAGGCTGAGAAAAAAGGAATTATTTTTTGTGGTACTGGGATCAAACTCAGAACTTTGCACTTGCCAGGCAGTTGCTTAGGCTGCCGAACTATCTCCCAGGCCTGGGAAGTCTTATATACTGTTAGCAGTTCTATAAATTAGTACAGCTGTCATAGGAAACAGAATAGAAGTTCCTCAAAAACTAGAATGACCAGGGCTGGGGAGACCACTGAGCGGTCTAAGCACCTGCCTGGCAAGCACAAGGATCCAGGTCCAATCCCTGGTACGTGAATTGGCAGCCTCTAGAGACTGTGTCAGCCACTGAAACGAGGTGTGGTAGCACACACCTGCAATCCCAGTGCTGAGGAGGCTGAGATAGGAGGATCACTGAGTCCAAGCTGTGTAGCAAGACCTTATACAAACAAATAATAAATGATTAAAAATAATAAAAATTAAAAACTTCGGGGCCGGCGAGATGGTTCAGTGGTCTAAAGCACCTGCTTAGGAAAGCTCAGGCAACTGCGGGGACTGCGGTTCGATCCCTGGCACCACATGCTGCGCCAGCCCCACCACCAGGGCAGGCTGAGCCAGCCACAAAATAAATAAAGAAAGAAACAAAACAAACACAACAAGCAAACAAATAAATAAATAAAATAAAAAAAATTTTTTAAAAAAATTAAAAACTTCAACTGCTAGAAATCCCACTATTGAGTATATGTTTAAGGGAACTGATATCAAAGCACTGTCTGATAGCAGTCAGGCAGTTTCCACACTAGATTTTCATTTTATTCACTGGTCAGACACTGGAGCCCAGCAGTGAAGGGTTAGAGGCTGTATGTGCCTATCAGGACCTCCTATCATAAAAATGAATTTTCCCCCACATTTTTTATACATTTTTTTTTAGACAGGGTCTCCCTTTGTGGTAGAAGCTGGCCTTGAACTCGCTATGTAATCCAGGCCAACCTCAAACTCAAAGTGATTCCCCTGCTTCAGCCTCCTGACTGCTGGGATTATAGGCATGTGCCACCACACTCAACTCCACATTTTTTATCAGTGCATACATACTGGATATATAGATTGATGGTTTCATTTCAGTTTTTTTTTTGTATTTACATAACGTACTTTATCCATCCTCCTTATTCTATATGCCTAGTTTCACATGTTTTAGTGGAGTGTCACTGTGTAAAATGTGTTTTGATCATATTCATGCTCTATTACATCTCCTGCACCCCATCTTCCACCCTTTTCTTCCCTTCCTCCCTTCTAACAGTAGTCTCCCTTCTAATCTTATCTTTTCTAGATTTTACATATTAAGGATAACCTGCTATACTTGTTTTTCTGAACCTGGCTTCTTTTTGATGCAAGGATCTCCAGATCTACTCATTTCTCTTCGTATGACAAAATTTCATTTTTTGTGGCTGAATAATAATCCATTAGGTATACACTTTCTTTATTCATCCTAAGTGGTGATGGAAACCTAGGCTGGTTCTGTATCTTGGCTTTTCTATACTGTGCCAGAATAAACAGAATATCCCTAGGGAACGCCAATTTTAATTCTTTCAAGTGCATAACAAGGTAAATCTGGATCATGGTAACTGCACTAATTTACATTCCCACCAGCAGTGTAAAAGGACTCCTTTTCCCCTACATCCTAACTAGCATTTGTTGCTTCTTGTATTCTTGGTAATACCCATTGTGACTTTCACTGTTTTGATTTGCATTTCCTCAATGGCTAAAGATGTTGAACATTATTTTCACATAGTTTTGGTTATCTGTACTTCTTTTGAGGAACGTCTGTTTAATTCTTTTGCCCTTCTTTTTTTTTTTTTTGCAGGACCAGGGTTCAAACTCATGACCTTGCACTTGCACTTGCCAGGCAGGTACTTGTGCCATGGAGCTATCTCCCTGCCCCCCTTTTTTTCCCTTTGCCCATTTTTATTGATCTGGCTAATAGTCTTCTTGGTGTTAAGTTTCTGGAGTTCTTTATATTTCTAGATATTAATCCCCTGTTGGAAGAGTAAGTGGCAAAGATTATCTCTCATTTTGTAGGTTCCTTTTCTTCTGTTGCTTCCCTTACCATGCAGCAGCGTTTCAGTTTGATGAAGTCCCTTTGTTGATTTTTGCTATTATTCCGTGTGCTAGTGAAATTGGAAGGGAATTTCGCATTCCAGAGGACAGCATCCATCACTCGTGGAAAAAAGACCATTTTTGAGTGCAAGACTGAAAGGTTTCATTTAAGCATGGTAACTCTCTGTAGGACTGCAACCAAACGGCTAAACTGATTTCAGCGGCCACATCTGTGAAATGGGCACACATTGCTGGTATTATTCGGCTGTTGTGAGGATTGAATGAGATTTATAAAGGACTTAGCCCACAGTTGGCATAAAACAGATGGTACCTATTACATAAAGCAAATATAGAGATGGGTAGAAACAAAGTTTTGACTACTCGCTTTCATATAATTTTCTTTATAGAATTAATTCTATTTGTTCCTTTGTCATAAAATGACTTATACATTGTGTCATTATAATTTATCACTTCTATTCACCAATTGGTTATGCCTGCCCTGAGGACAAAGATCTTGCCCAACATTCCCCACTTGCCATAAGACCAATCACGTAGCAAACTCATCAAATGCCTGCTAAATGGTTAAGTGGGTACATCCTTCGGCTTAAGGTTCCTCAAGTATAAGACTTCTTTTTGTGAGACAGAGTCTCACCCTAATTCAGGCTGGCCTCAGACTTGGGGTCAAGTCCTCCTGACTCAGCCTGCCAATCACATCTGGCAAGTGTAAGATTAAGAAACTGTGTGGGATTATTAAACATAGCTTTAAACTATCAATGTTTTGCCTTTAACGTGATGATCTTAATACCCTAGCTAGCATAATTCTTAAATCTTTATGTTTTTAAGATTTATATTAGACAGGAAAGTCTAAGAAAGAACATCTAGGGGGCATCTATTATTTTGTGGACTTTGTGCTTTTATTTATAATCTCACACAATCTTACGAAGTAGGAACTTTAATAAACATTTTTGTCTGTGAATGTGCTCAGATTTCCGTTACTCTCTCTGTGCATTCTTCCTTCTTTCCATTACAGTATTTATCTCAGTTTATAATTACAGACTCAACTGTGATTTTTCACCTAAATTCTATCTTTCCACTACATTGTAATCTCCGAGAGAGCAGAGATGATTCTCGATTTTCTCAGAACAGCGGCAGTAAGTCAGTATAAGTGGAGTTTCCTGTGTAATAAAAAAGCCTATTGATTCATATTGCTGTGGCTATGCTTAATAGTGTATTTACAATTATGTGAACAAATCCCATTTCCTGTGACAAATACAGCCTATAGATTAAATGGGGAAAAGCGTAATATTTTACATGCTTCACGGTCGACAGATGCATTCTTGGAAATATGCTTTTGACATTGACTAAATATTCCAACAATAACTGAAGAAGAAGCTGTGAGTGTATCTCCAGAAGTCTTTTGCCTTTTGTCAGTGAAGTGAATGGGGTACACAACCTATTTAAATGTAAATTGAAATAAATCATTTTCTCCGCCTCTCTGATCTCTTTGTTCCTTGAGATCCAGGGGGTGCAGGCTTATAAATACTATTCGCCAACACATACATCTGTAGGTGCTTGGGGTGTTTTGGGTTGTTTTTAGCTTTGCACAAGACTAAAATCAAAGTATTTGGAGATATAAATGTTCTAGTTCCACAACTAAGGAGGAGAGGATGCTCTCTGGAAACAAAATTAAAAGGGTTTCACTGAAGTCCTTGGGAAGAAACAGGCAAGGGGCCCATCCACAACTGGGGACGCCGTCACTAGGCAACCTCTGGCCATCTAAACCGCCGTCCCCGAGGTACGGCTCCCTCGTTACCAAGGAGATCGACGCCACTACTCGGCCCTACCGTAAACCTGTGCGTCCTTGCGACACCGCCGCGCCTGCCGCTGCGTGCGCGCCCTCTGCCCTATCTCCACTCTCCGCCCCAGCCGCCATTGCCTCGTGCCCGCGCCGATCGGTTGGTGGCGCCTTTGTCCTACGGCGGGCGGGTGGGCTGAGGCGGAGGCGGCAGCGACGGGCCTGAGGCGAAGGAGCGGCCAGAAACCCGCCGCGCTGGTAGCGGTGAGTGCCCAGAAGCGCTGGCCGTCCGCGGAGGCGTAGGGCTGACGGGCAGGCGGTAGAGGGGAGGCTGAGGCGGAGGGCCCACTCGACGCGCGGCCGCGGCCTCCCTCCTCGGGTGCGCGCCGGGCTGCGCATGCCCGGTGCGGGGTGCGGCCGCCTCCCGCTCTAGTCAGGCCTGGAGTCGGCCTGGCAGGCAGCAGTTGGTGGGCTGGGGTCGGCGGCACCGCCCGTCCGTGTGACCCGTCCGTTGGCGCCCCCAAGACTTCTCTCTAGAGTAGGACCACGTACCCCGCGCCCCTTTCTCGAATCGGTGAGGTCGCTCGCGGGCGGGTCCTCGGCAAGTCGGTGGCGCTGGCGGGTTGCATTCGAACCTGCGTTGAGGCGGCGGGTCTCGCGGGCGTTCTCTCCCCGGCGTGCGGCGGTGTACGGAGCGCTGGCCCCCTCTGTCCGCTTCCTCGACTTGTCCCCTAGCCGTGTGACACCCTGCCTCAGTAACTGATGCGGACCCCAGGCCCAGAAAACACGGAGAGAAGCCGGGTCCGAGGTCGCCCGGAAAGGAGTGACCGAGTCGGCGTCCTAAGCACCTGGCTCTTGGACTCCGGACGCGGGCACTTGGAGCTCCCCAGGACAGGCCAGGGGCTCTCTTAGGGCGGCGCTTCCTCAGTTTGCAGTCTCTGGCGTGGCATCTTCCTGTCTGGGCCGTGCGTACTGTTTACCGGAGCTCTTCCCTTTATTTTTCCTCTTCTCCTTAAATGCATTTGTTTAAAGCGGAAACCTCAGTCACAAACCTTATCATGGAAACTCAATTTCCTAATGCTCATAAAAAATAAATGCTTGTCTATAAAAATAAACAGTGCGTCTTTGTACCTCCTGAAGTTATTCTGCGTCCCACACTTTGGGAAACGCTGCCCGAGGAGTACTGCGTTAAGTCACCCTCTGGGTTTCACTCTGCACAGCATTTTTCTGTAGCATAGCAGATCCCGTAAACTGCCCAGGGATCTTCAGGGATGAAAACTAATATATAAATTTTCTGTGGGTAACTGTTCTCATTGTTGACTTCTAAGCAGTAGTGCTGGGAAACTGTGTAAACTAACCACTTAAATGCGTCCGGTATGCCTTCTCACGTTTCTTACAGTTCTGTAATGTTACAGCCACCTGACAGTTTATTATAAGATGTTTCTGAAAACACTAAAATACTAAAGAAGCCGTGTTTGGATTTGGACAACTCTGTGATGTTTTTTCGTATAAATCGGTCAATAGCGTGAAAACTGCCTTTGTGTCAACTTTTTGGTGCCTGATAAAGCCCAATTTTTGCGTTGTGGGAATTAACTATTGCTGGACTGTTTGCTATTGCCAATTTTTCCTTCATTTTGGTTTCTCTACCCCTTTCTTGTCATCCTCCAGATAGTCTTTGAAGCCTCTGACATATTCTCTTAATCTAAAATATAGAAACACTGATTTTCCTTATAGAATGTGGTTGAGAAATCATATTGCAAGGCCCAAAGGAAAGAATTTTTCTAGGTTCAGGCAGCTCTTTGTTGCATACCTGCAAACACTGCATGTTTAAGGAGACATATAAGCTAATTTGTTTCCAAGTTCTGTTAGGTGTGAGCAGGTTTACTTAATTCATTGAAAGAAAACTCAGAAAGGTCAGCTGAAGCCTTTCAGGCCTCCTCACCACCATGACTAAAAACAAAACAACAAAAACTATGCTTTTTAAAGAGGGAATAATTTGTATTCTACCTTGGGAATATAACATTGAAGAGCTTACTTAAGTCTAAGGTGGTTTTCTTCAGATTCTTAAGCCTATGTAGACAAGATATGAAAATTTAATTTTGCACAGGAGTCATTTTCATAATTTCATCAAATGGAGCCTCATTTACTGGTGCTCAAAGGCTAAAAATAAACGTCTTTTGGAAGTTTTAGAAGTCTCACGAGACTTTGATGGTTTGAAATTTTTAAGTGTCCATTGCAGGCATTCCATGTCTATGCCTGTAGATGGCAGTGCCTTTGTAAGCATGTTACTACTCTTGAGGATTATTGTAGTTTAGTTGTGCTTCTTAGAAATGGAAACCATTAAGGTGGGAGCATGGCCAGGCATGGTGGTACATACCTGTAATCCCAATTACTCTGGGTGCTAAAGCAGAAGTATCATGTTTGGGGCTAGCCTAAGCAATTTAGCCAGACCCTATCTCCCACCACCCCAAAGAAAACTTTGGAGGAAGAGTATTTAACTTTTTACTCCCTTCAGTTTATATTATTCTCCTTCTTGAATCCCAGCACCCAGGATGCTGAGGCAGGAGGATAGATAGGTATTCAAGGCCAGCATGAACTACATAGTGAGACTGTCTCAAAACAAAAAAATCATATAAAGACTAGATGTCTTTTGGAAAGAATTGTGTAGTTTAAATTACATTAGAGAACTGAGACATCTTCAGCTTTAAAGTCCATGGTTTGGCTCTGGAATGATGGAACTACTGAAGATTAGATTTGTCCTCAAGCAAGTGGACAAAATACTGAGAATTTTGAATTGTAAGTAATTTGTTTTTGAGTACACTTAATGATTAAATTGGAGAGGGAAGTAATAATACGATAAAATTGTATGTTTTTTTCTTAATCTTTATTTTGAAATTTTTTTTAATCCAAAATGAATAATTAGGAAAACAGGATTATAATACACATTAAAACTAGCTATAAATGTTTAACTTAACCTTTTGCAGCCTTAAGAGTGCATTCATCAAAATCTGATCACTGTATTGGACATACAGCTGAATCATACAACACTTGCCTAGCATGTGTCAAGCCCTGGGTTTAGTTTTACCACTGTGAGTGAGTGAGTGAATGAATGACTCAGGAGATAGGTCAGCTGTCTAAGTGCCTGCCCAGCAAATGCAAGGACCCGGTTTTGGGATCCCTGGTACCACGTGGTGTGCTGACCTTGCACCGTGTTGGCCCAAAAACACACCTGTGATCTCAACACTGGGGAGGCTAAGATAGGAGGATCACTACGAGTCCAAGCTGCACAGACTCTATAAAACAACAAAAAAGATAAATAAATAAATCTGTCTGAACTCAAAGAAACTGAATTAGAGTTACAAGAACAGGTTGAAGGTACAGATTCTTGGATGCTGTTCCCTGTCCTTGCCCACCTCTCTGGAGGTGGGGGGTTGGGGATTCTGCCTTTCAAAAGCATTTGGAGAGCAGCTGATATACCTTTTTAAAATGAGTTTTCGTAGGGAATAAGTTAAAGCAGATTATAGAACTAATCTAATTGTATGCCAAATTACTAGGTGTCATTGACAGCTGTGCTTTATTGTTGGCTATGTTTTAAGCAAGATCTCAACTATAAAGTTTTTTGGCTTCATTGTTTAAACTAGATCACTTTTTAGCCTCTTAGCTAAGATCAAGTGCATAGTTTGAAGTAGAGATAATAGAAATACTTAGAACATCAGAAAGTGTTTTAAGATTTTCATTCCTTCCATTTACGTCATTAGAATGCTTTTACCTCTTCAGAGCAAAGAAAGTATATCTATCAAGGTCCCATGATCTGCTTATTAACTTTATAGTTGTTCCACTTTGCTTTTAGTGATATAAATATGAAATTATTTATGGTCATTTTTCTCTTTTGGTAAAGATTTGCATTTAGATATGAAAACAGTGCCTCAAGGAAGCACTGTTTTTCTCCTAGGGGCAGAAGTCTTCCTTGCCCCTAGGAACAAACCACTGCTAATTTTGGCAGATTGCCCTTCATGAGCCAAAAATAGTGGACACTATCACATAGTGGACACTATCAAAAAATAATAGTCTAGGGGCCGGGGAGATAGCTCAGTGGAATAAGTGCTGGCCTGGCAAGTGCAGAGTCCTGAATTCAATCCCCTGTACCACACACACACAATAATAATAGTCTCAGCTGGGTATGAAAGCACACACTTAAAATTCCAGCCACCTGGGAGGCTGAAGCAAGAGGACTGAGAAATATGGTAAACTCCCATCTCAATAAAATAAAAAACTAGAGATGTAGATCAGTAGTAGAGTGCCCGGGTTTAATTCCTAATGCAAGAAAAGTCTGAGTGGTCTTTTTCTTGTCTTTCTACAAGTAGATAATTGAAAGAATCCTAACTATTGAACTTTTTAAATGATCAAATGAAAGAAATGATAGACTGCACGCTGTTCTGGTAGAATAGTGACCTTAAAATTTCATATTGTTACCAGGCATATTGGTGCACATCTGTAATCCTAGCACTCCGGAGGCTGAGACAGGAGGATTGCTACAAGTTCAGGCCAGCCTGGGCTATGTAGTAAACTTAAGGACAGCTGGAGCTATGCAGTAAGACCCCATCTCAAATAAAATTAACCTTAGCAGTTTGGACTTGGGTTGATGAATCCATTTGCTTTGAAAGTAACTGTATTTTTACTTCTTATACTATTTTTAAGGATATTTTTACAGATTTTAGCCATTGTTGTGACATATTCTTTGTAGCACATTATTTCCTCTTGAACATGGGTGTAGAAATATTTCTAAAATGCAAGGCCTAAAATAGCTCAGCAGATTAAAGTGCCTGCTTAGGCAGACTCCGGGACCAAGGTTCAATCCCTAGCATGCCATGCCTGCCGCACCCCTACGGTGCAGTGAAACAGCAGTGGACACTGGGCGTGGTGGTGGCTCTTAGGAGACTGAACACAGGTGGATCACTAGGAGTCCAATCTACATAGTGAGACCCTGTAGACTCTATACTAAAATAAAATTAAATAAATAAAATGAAATGCAGGGCCTAAGTGTGCAATATGTTATCATGTATGTGCTGAAGGAATAGATTCAGTAGTTGATCCCCAGTGTGTGCAAGAAGTTGGTTGAAATACAGATTCCTAGACTCAATACTTAAATTCTGTGGAAGTTTGAGACAGATTAGAAATTTGATTTTTAACTGTCCTGTAGGTAGTACTGATATATCTTTAGGAAAACTGATACATATGCACACACATACACACTTGTTTAATGGAAATAGTTTCTCTTTGTAAAATGAAAAAATTATGGAGCACTGTTGCCCAGCAATATGGATATACTTGACACTACTAGAACTGTATACCAAAAGAAATTTAAGATACTCTCCTTAATTTTTTTTTGTGTGTGTGTGCACGCGCGCGTGTGTGTGTAACTGGGAATCGAACTCAGGACCTTGCACTTGCCAGGCAGGCACTTGTGCCCCTGAGCTGTCTCCCTGCCCCCCCCCCTTTTTTTTTTTTGCAGGACAGGGATTCAAATTCATGACCTTGCACTTGCCGGGCTGGCACTTGTGCCATAGAACTATCGCCTCAGCCCTTAAATTTTTTTTATTACTTTTAATAAGAGATAACAATATGAGAGTTTCAAAACATGTTAGTAGTACATTTGCAATAATTGACACATTGCATAGTGTTGTCCTCATAGTTGTACAGAGCACAGGGTGTAGACGTGATAAATTTTCCAACTGATATTGGTAAGGAAAGAAAAAGATTTTCTTCTCTTTGAACTAAGAGGAAGTAGTTGTATGCATAGTCCAATGTTACATAATTGCAGTGGCTTACCAGTGAAAGTGGCGATGTTGAAGGCTGATTTAAGCCTCTTACAGCTCGTCATACTAATCTAGCTCTGTGTTTTATGCCTCGTAATTAAGCTTTTCTGCTGGGTGATCAAGGGCAAGTTAAAGCAAGACCTGTGTAACAAAACTTTCATCTTTTGTATTTTCCAAGGTCAAATCTCCTCAGGATTACCTTTGGAACCATGTACAGTGCTTTGTAGAACTGTTGTCAGTGTCAGCCATTGGGACAAGTCACGGCCATTGCTTGACCAGTTTGCTCTCTGTGAAAGCCTGAGAGAACGTTTTCTCCCTAGGTGACTCTCCCTAGACACACTGTACTTCATTTATCCCTTTCCTCTGAGGTCCCATAATCTCCTTGAACAGAACATTTGGGAAACCTCTTGAGTTATAGGATGTTACAGCACAGGTTCTCTTATGTCCTGAGTCCTCACTGACCTTGAAGGGCTAGAGCCAAAATGATGGCTATCTTCGTAGCTCTTCTTTTTCTCCAATTTTTGGTCTCTTAACTTACATTCTCAATCCTCCAGCAGAGAAGATACTATTACCCTATACCATAGATAATTGAGTTTAACATCACTGTCTTTCTTAATATCAAACATCTTAGACGTAGCTTGACATTGGTATTTTCCTTCAATTCCTAAATTTTTTTTGATCCTCTTTTTCTTGTTCTTTCCTTTCTCCCTCCCTCTCCTTTGTTCCCCTTCTTTTTTTTTTTTTTTTAAATTTTATTTATTTATTTATTTGTTTGCTTGTTGTGTTTGTTTGTTTCTTTATTTATTCATTTTGTGGCTGGCTCAGCCTGCCCTGGTGGCGGCGCTGGCGCAGCATGTGGTGCCGGGGATCGAACTGCAGTCCCCGCAGTTGCCTGAGCCCTCCTAAGCAGGCGCTCTAGACCACTGAACCATCTCGCCGGCCCTTGTTCCCCTTCTTACATGAGCATTTTATTCCCATTTCCCAATATCTATTATATATTTTGGCTTTTATTTACACTTTCAGTTTCTCACACCAGAAAAAAATGTGATATGTAAATGTGTGTCCAGTTTAGTTCACTTAAGGATTTTTTTTTTTTTTTGGTTGGCTCAGCCTGGCTCAAGGGTGGGTCTGGAATAGCAGGTTGAACTAGGTACGGCACCGAGGTCCCCTGCCCCTAACTGGGTTTACCCAAGCAGGCACTTAAAAAAGTGTGCTAACCTGCAAGTCCTTTCCCCCATTTCGCTTAAGAATATGATCTCTAGAAACGAGAATAGAAGGAAAAAAATGGAAGCAAAGTTTTGTAAATAAGCAGGGGAAAGAAAGGTTGAAGGGAGGAGAAGAGAATAGGAAAAAAAGCAAAATAAATTATGTACAGGCACAAATTCCCTATGATATTATCATTAGGTATATCTAAAATGTACCAGTAATTTTTTTAGAAATGAAAAAAAATTTAAGATGATTGGGAATATAGCTCAGTGGTA
>PVKN010026093.1:0-13922 GCA_004027915.1 Capromys pilorides
TCTTCTTCTTCTTCTTCTTCTTCTTCTTCTTCTTCTTCTTCTTCTTCTTCTTCTTCTTCTTCTTCTTCTTCTTCTCATTTTGTTGTTGTTCTTTTAGAGACAGGGTCTCACTATGCAGTTCAGCTGGCCTTGAGCTGACTTTGTAGCCCAGACTGGCTTCGAACTTGCAACACTCCTCTTACCTCAGCCTTCTAAGTGCTAGGATCATAGGTGTGCACCACCATGCCTGGCTAGACCATGCTTCTGAACAGAAAGACAACTAATCTGACTTAATGGTTGTAAAAGGATAAAGGAACAAGTATGTTATCTAAAGTTATTTTCAAAGACATTGCCAAAATTTTTAGAGAGTAAAGGCTAAAAGATGTTACATTTTAGGGAGATAATTGGAAATGGTGAAGAATGGGTGAAAAATTTACTTTTCATCATGAATTCATAAATACTATTTGATCATTCGCCATATGTAGGTGTTTCAAATATGAAATTTATTACAGCCATATTATTTGTGCATACTGTTATTATGTACTCATAATTACTCAGAAAAATATATGCAAAAGAAGACATTTGCAGAACACTTTTTTAACAAATCATCACAATGCAATAATAAAAAATATCACTATTTTGAAGAGCTCATTCTTTTCCTGCTTACTAGTATGTTGCCAAAGAACTAGGTTTATGAACTAGTTCCCAGTGAAATAGGTCCTTGATAGAAAACATTTTTCATACTTAACAAATGATACCCTATTCATCAGTGTAATTGAAAGAGAAACAATAAGGACTACACTTGCAGGCATTACTAGAAATACGTGCATGATAATGAGAAAGGCACATCATTTAATCTACTAAAGGCCTGGCTTTCCTCTTCTGCTAAATGAAAGTTGGGAAATGAAGCTTTGAAGTTTGCTTCGGGCTCAATGTTATATGATCTTCAACAAAACACTTCATTTGATGTAATTAGAATAAAAGATTTCAAAAGTAAGTTTTTGGAGTCAGGCAATCAGATTCTTCAGAGAGGAAACTGGGGCCTCTTGAAACCAGAAGAGTCTGGGCATATGAGTGGGAAAACCAGGACTACAGCCTGGATTTGTGAGCTTCCTACTGCCAGTCATGCCTTCCAGCTGAGTCAACTTGAGCTTCCTCAGCAAAACAAAGCACCATGGACCAGAGGCTTACACAACACAAATGTGTTCTGTCCTATTCCAAGAGGCCCCAGCACAGTTCCTCTGTGGCTCTAGTCAGTAGCCTTTTCAGTGGATGCTTACTTTGTCTTTGACGTGTGTGTGTGTGTGTGTGTGTGTGTGTGTGTGTGTGTGTGTGTGTGTCTAGAGAGAGAGAATCTTCCTCTTCTTATAAGGCCACCAGTCCTTTCATAATAGGTCCCTACTCTAAGGATCACATTTAGCCCTAATTCCCTCCTAAGAGGTGAATCTCCAAACATACACATTTGGAAAGACTCAGCATAGGAATTTGGGGAGGATGCTGTCCAACACACAGCTCATTGGTCCAGCTCCTTCCTTTTTTGACCAATCAGAACACACTTCTTTTGAAGACTGGATGGCCATGACACATCCCTCCTCCCTGCCAGCTTGACACAGCTCTTGTCCCTGTATTCCAATATTTCAATATGAGGGAAACAATACTTTGGATAAAGCAGATGAAAATATTTCACAGCTGTATATTGCATTTCATCTCTCACTGTGGACTTAAGACACTACTGCCTAAATGTTCACATGTGGTACATTCCACACTCCCTCTCCATTAAGACAACATCAAAGCGCAAGGCCAGCCACAGTGACTTTCCATGAGCACTCACCAGTTGCTCTAGCAAGCTTGCTTGCATAGTGTTCTTTCAGTAAGACACCCAAGGGTGAAAAACTGTAGCTAAACACCCACTAAAGCAGACAGATTTCTAGGAAGAAGATGTCCCATTCTTAGTGGAGTACTTCCTTTACAATCCAGTCTCACAAAATAACATCTCAAGTCTCGATTTCACACTGATGGTTACAAACAGTGCATCCACTGCCTGGCCAAGAGAAGGGCTGTATTTTCACTTCAGGGCTAAGGAAAAAGATCTCATTCCCTAAAGATAAAAAGCACATGGATTTGCCAAAATTTAAAACTAAGGAGCTAAGGATGGGAAACTCAGTTATAGTGGAAATTGCACCAAATTATAGCATGTCGAGAAATGGGAAGAGATGAACAAACCCCAAGCAGTTGCTGACAGTATAATTGCTTAGTAAAAAGAAAAATATACACACATAATAGCGAAGGGTGACAGTGTAGATCAAGTAGAAAACACTTTAGAAGATTATTTAGAGACGAAGGGCCAAGGACAGGGAGGTGCACATGAAGTCGTCCTCCCAGATCATGTGCTGAAGGTGCTGGAGTTCTCCAAATCCCTTCTTCTTGCACCCAGTTATCAGCTCCTGCCTTTTCTGGACCAGTAAGAGTATACTTTTTTGAGTCCCAGGATACTTGGGGTAGATTTCTTTAAAGTAAACCTTACATGTTGTCTTTCAGTGATTTTCAAAAGTGGGATTCTCACTTCCTACGTGAGACTCACCTTTACCTTCCCCAGCACCTCCAACTTGTCACACCCTTATTTAAAATGCAGATCTAACGAATGTATCTTTCTAATTATTAGCTCAAGAATCTGGATTTTTATCCAGCCATCCAGCTGATTCTTCAGTACGCTACATTTTGAGAGTGGCCACCATTAAGTTAACTGTTATCTTGTCTCTCACCTTATCGTAAATATTTTTTGTGGTCAAAGCCGTGATTTATCCACCTCTTTGTTACAGATGACAAGTCCCAAGGAGCACGCAATAAACATGTGCTGACTAAAGCCTCAGCAACACCATCACATAAGAAGGCAGAGAAATGCAACTCGCAGAACGACTGGCTGGATCTGGCATAAGTACCATGCGCTAAACGATTGCACTACTGGAGCTTTGACTGACTGAATGCAAAGAACACCATTAAATCATCCAAACCCAAATGTCCTAAGTTAGAAATTAAGCTGGCTTCTGAATTTAAATTGACTCAACAGCCCACAAAAAGCATTACTTGTCTTACTCTGTGGCTAACCAAGCAAGGCCTGGTTTGTCACTTGAGTGCCCCAACTCAGGAAAGAGGCAGCGGGGGGAATCCTGCACACTAGTGAAGAACTGGATAGATACACATGGTAGAAGTCAAGGAGGGCCTCATTTCTATAATCCCCAGCTGAGGGTGAAAGAAAGAGGTCTGCTATTGCAGCAGCTGAGGTTGAGAGGGTGATAGAAAGAGATACAAGGTGTCAGAGTGAAGAATCTCAGAGCTATGCTAGAGGCTGGCCCGGCCTCTAGTGAGTTATTGGGTGACTGGGTTATTTCCTACCCCAAAACCCATTTTTGGAAACACTTTATGAACTAGGGATTGGGCCGGAGGAGATACTACTAGAAAGCAGAGTACTGAGATTCCAGTGGTCATTGTGAAACCAACAAGTCAGTGAGTAAAACCATCCTATTGAAAGCCTTGAGACCTTGCCTCCCAATGGAGCCTGTGGAACAGGGTTAGACTTGCAGCTTCCGTCTTGTCACAGAGAACATCCGTGTACATACCAAACAGAATGCGTTGCCTGCCTCAGGAGACAAACTGTAGAATGTAACATAAATACTAAGTCATGTGAAGCTGGTTATGGTATCATCATTAATATTCCAAATTAGCTTTTGGGGGGAGGGGGGACTTGTTCAAGCTTATATTGATGTTTATTGGTTGTAAGGACTACAACTTTTTTACAAGTGAAAAAAAATGTCAGCCTTGGATTTCTTTTGCCTCTCATGATGCTAAAACTCAAAGGAAAAGAGCCAATAGTTAATGGTCAGTTCACAATAAGAGAGTAGAAGAGGCTGGATATATACCTCCATTAGGTAGGGAGCTAAGAGGTCTTAAGAGGGAAGGACTCAAGCCGGCCAGCTGACAGCCAGCCTTCCTGGCCTTTCTCTGCCCATGCTTGCTAACAGATCCTAAGGGTTACTCTTTTTCAGGTGACCCCACTACTCTTTCACTTTTTACTTCGTATTGTGCTTCATCCAAAAAAAAGAGATTTACTAGAGTTTGGAATTTTTTTTTTTTTAACCTTCCTGTCCTCTGTCTCTCTCCAAGAAAGGAACTTATCCACACCTATTCATGCTTCCTTCCCTGAGTACTTTCTGGGGTTGGGGGTCTCCCTACCCCAGCCAAGCCTAAATCCTTCACAGCTGGCCTCTAGCTCTTCCTCTTCTTGGCCATTCAAAGAATTGGCCTTCACTATTGCCCATTCTCTTCTGTGCACTGTGTTTATGTCCAAGCAGTCTTCCCTCTAGACATGCATGACTCATCTTTTCTTTAAAAAGAGTTTTATTAAAACCTTACCATAGCCGGACTTCTTTAGAGATTAATCTGTACAGACTATATCCACAATCTGAGATTCTCAAGACCTTACACTATAACCCAACTTCTGCATCCTCCTTTTCACTGCAACTTCTCTTCTCTACATTTTCCAGCTGCTTATAATGTTCAAATATCCTCTTTTATCTTTGACTTCAATTGATAGACGATTCTGTCTATGTCTCTTTCTCTTTGTCTCTTACTCTCTATCTCTCTCTGTCTCTGTCTCTTACTCTCTGTCTCTCTCTGTGTCTCTGTCTCACTGTCTCTCTCTGTGTCTCTGTCTCTCTGTCTCTCTCTGTCTCTGTCTCTCTCCTCTCCTCTCCTCTCCTCTCCTCTCATCTCATCTCAAAGCAAGGTTTTGCTTCTTTTTTTCTCGCCGTGTTCCTCAGACTCCTAATCTCGGTCATCTTACACTCTACCCACCCTCTCAGAGCCACATGGCTGCCAACCATCTGCACATGCTACAGTGACTCACCAGCGCCTTCTCCTCTCCCGAGTCCCCAAACCATGCTTCCAGCTGCCTCTGACATTTCAGAATCAGTCTGACCAAGCCTAGAATAATCCTATCTCCTCCTTAAACCAAATCTAGTTTTGTTCCTAGATTCTGACCCCTTGCTTGTGAGCACAGTTATTGTCCTGGTCACACAAAAATCAGGAACTGTTTATTTTCCAGGAAAACTTAGTTCCCTGCTCCCAGTTCCCCATATTCAGCATCCAAAGTCAACCACACTGGTTTCTAAGTGAAATGCGACACTGGCGTTGAGCAATGGCACCAGGTGAAGAGCAATGCTCTGTATGTTTTAGCTATGGGTCTTCAGGGCAATGCCTGGTGTGTCTGTTCATTTTCCTATTGTTGAGCACCCTATTCTAGAGAAGGAAAACAATGGCACAAAAAAAGGAATCAGGTTGCAGTTAAATTCCTATTATTTTATCAATATGAGCACAGTGTGAAAATTTTATAAGATTATGGAAGGGTGCATGTGATGGGATTTTTAAATCATCGGATACAGACATAGAAATTTATATTATTGTAACTATTTTATATAACAAATCATGACTTTTCTGCAATGCATAAAGTGAATTAAGAACAGCTCCTCCCTATAATTTATTCTGAAGCTCATCAATTTTCTAGAAAAACTTGAGTGACTTATATAGTGAATATCCATATACCTGCCACATAGATTTCACAGCTAGCATTTGTGCTATATTTGATTTACTACATATCAATCCATGCAAATTTCTACTTCTTTCAAAGCGGATAACAGATGTCAGTACAACTCATCCCTCAGTGCTTGAATATATGTACTATTAATTACAATTATTTCAGAGATGAGATTTTAATGAAATGCACACATCTTTTGCATCATTGAGATAAAGCCCACACTCGCCCTTTCCTTCTCCTCCTCCCAGCCCTCCCCATCACCACCTGCACTGCTCTGTCCTTCCCTTCTGCCGCCCCAGGGCTCTGGCTGGGCACTTTGTCCCTTCTCACCCGAGGCGTGAAAAAACGTCCAGCCTTTCCACTCTCATTCACAGCTCTGTCACAGTGACTTGCTACCCCGATACCCTATATCACGTTTTAAGTTCCCCTCTGATTCTTGCCCAGACATTCCCGGGGGAAACTGAAAACTTTTGAGCACAGTCCGTGAGAATGTCATCCCATCTATTTCTCTGGCTTTATTTCTTGAGACTTCCTGGCTTTAGCCAACCTCTGCCTTGCCTTCTTCTCACACAAATACCACTCACCAAAGAGGCAAAGGACCTGCACTATCTTATTCTCCAGCCCTGGATGCTCTGGGCATCTCTACGTGTGACTCCTGTGTGTACGTGCCTCGTCTTCCCTGCTTCGCAAATTCCTGCTCCGTTCCTCAGAAGCCACCTGCCCTAGTGACCCCGCATCCACGCTCGCCGGAGGCCTGTCTCAATGTCCCCTCTCAGATTCGCTGAGCATGGTGCACAAAAGCATTTTGCGGTCGCTCTGCTCCCCATTTGCTTATCAGTCATCCCAGCTGGCCTGCAGCAACTGAGCGCAGAGAGCCAACCCTGCTTGGCGCCCTGTCTGGTCTCCAAGGCATAAATGCTCATTAAGTGTGCATGGAAAGAAAAAGCAGAAGTGTTGGCGCTAGCTTTCAAGGTGAATGGTAGGGTGGCATTAATGCAAGAATACACTTAATATAAATTTAAAATTAAAGGGAATATTGTGGCCTATATATATGCCTCCCTGAAGCCTTTGGCAAAGTACATGCAAAAAAAGAAAGAAAAAGAAATCTGTCTTAATCTTTTTCTAATTGTAGTAAAATTCACATTCGATGAAATTTGCTCTCTGAAATAGTTCAAGACTCTAGCTCATCAGTATTAAATATACTCGCATTGCCATATACAAGTCATTTTTACTTCTATAAATATCATCAGAATGTATTTATTTTGTAGCAGAGGACAAGTGCAGACCCAGGGAAAGCTCTGGTCTAAGGTTTCTTCCTGCCTACATCACATGCAACAGCCATGCATGTGCAGCCTGAGGATGCCCCACTGATTACCCAGCAACCGCCTCTGCAATTCATAGCACTCCTGCAGGACAAGTGTGTCTGATTATGTTCCTGGTGTTTAAAAAAAAAAGACATTACAGTAGACAGCAGCAGCCAGTCTACTTCAGCTCTGGCTCTGATTATCCAATAGACTTTTTGCCCTGGTTAATTTTAGGTAACTTAACTGAGAAGAGACACAGAGATCAAAGCTACCTCTTTCATTAAACAGATTATCTCATATCTTATCCAAGCAAATGAATTTTCTCCTCACCCTCAGTTCCTCTGGGTGAACTATTTGATTCTCTTGCACAGTAGATGAGGAGAAAGACAGACATAGACAGACAGACAGACAGACAGACACAGAGAGATGAAGAAATCTGGAGGATAGTGACATATGGAAGTCAACACACTGACAGGTAAACTGCTCCAGTTCTACCATAGTCATTTTGAGCACTTGGTCAAGTAGCTACCTAGAAGCTAGGGCAGAGCGTGTGACCCTATAATACATGTCTTAGTGATACATTGAAGACTTGGAAAAGAACTTAAAATCAATCAATTCCATAACTGTTAGTTGAGGGTACACTGTAGACTGACAGTGTGCAAGTAAGGACTATGTTTTCAAAATTAGTATTCTGGGCTCCTGATTTCAGAAATAAAACTTCCCAATTACAGACAGTCTGAGCAGAACTAATATTAATCAGAAGATAAATTTCACCATATTGGCTTCTTCAAAACTTCAACAGAGAATAAACCTCCAGTTGGCTATAGATACAATGTTTTATGGCTGGGGAGATAGCTCAGTAGAATAAATGCTTGCCTGGCAAGTGCAGGGTCCAGAGTTCAATCCCCGGTACTGAAAAAAAAAAAAGACAGATACAAAGCCTTAGATGGGGAAAACAAACCCAAAAGATTTGAGATAGTACTGCAAATTGGACCATGATTTATGGCTCAGTCTGGATATATTTTGATTTTAATAAGCCATATCTTTCAACTTCTCTTAAGCAAATAATAGTATTTACCTGAAAGTGAAGTTGTTCTTTCACAGACCAAAAGAGCAAAGCTACATTTGACATCTCCAGGGTTGAAAACAAGACACTGTGGCTTAGGGACTATGATGTCCACTCACTACTGCCTAGGAGTAAAGAGAATCCCAGCACCGCTGCTCCTGATCTGTCTCTTTCTCTCCTTCTCTGCTCAAGGCCTTCCATACCTCAACATGCATACAGCCCAGATAGGATACTACCCACCCCAACCCTTTTTCTTTTTCTCACTCCATTAGAAAGAATTATAGCAACTTAAACCTAAATTCAAATTTATGAATGATAAAACTATGACAGATGGGGAGATAGCTTGAGAGTCTAAGCACCTGCCTGGCACGTGAAAGGACCTGAGTTTGATCCCCAGTACCCCATGCTGTGTTGACCCCAGAACAAGGCGTGGTGATGCATGCCTATAATCCCAGCACTGAGGAGGATGAGACAGGAGGATCACTATGAGTCCAAGCTGTGTAGCAAAGCCCTGAAATACATACATACATACATACATACATACATACATACATAAATTTTAAAAACAGAAAAAAGCAAAACCAACTTGACCTAGGTCTTGTACTCTTATTACTCATGAATTTTCTGGCAGGCCTGTTACCATATTTTAAAACTGCCTCTCTAAGTTAGAAATGAATTTCCAATACAATAGTGTTGAGAGATAGGACCTCTGACAGATGGCTGAATTGTTTCTGTGAATGAATTAATGCCTTTATCGTAGCAGTGGGTTCATTATTATGAGAGTGCATTGCTGACACAATCAAGCTCAGCTCCTTATCCTATTTTTGTTCTTTCACCTTCCGCCAGGAGATACCAGATGTGAGTCTCTCAGCACGAGAATCCCCAGACTCCAGAACTGTAAGAAACATATCTCTGTTTTCTGCAAAGTATCTGGCACATTAGTCACTTTTCCCTTACTATGCTGACATACCCAGTGCTCACAGCTGAAGGGTGAAGAGGTTTATGCCGCAGCATTCATGGTTCTGAAAAGCTTTGGTCCACAGGCGGCAGGCTCCAAGGCATGAGGGAAGGGGATAGAAAGGAAAATCTCCCTCCTTGTGGTACTCAGGAAGCAGGAGAGCAGGATAAGAATTCCTCCTCCCTGTTCATGTCTTAGGAACCCTGGTCTCCAACCAGGCCTTACCTCCTAATAGCACATGGGCCACTGAGTTTGTAAATGGATGAATTCACTGATGAGCATGGACCCCCATGATCCAATGACCTTCCAAACAAATAAGGCTTTGGGGGGACACTCCTAACCAAAATAACAACATGTAATCCTGGTCTATTCTCTTATAGCTGCACAAAACACACTAAGATACCTTAAGCTCTAGGATTCTAGAAGCAATACCGTATTTTGCTGTTTTACCTATGGAATTGCAGAAAGTATGTCAGTACTTATAACAATGGTTTGGGTCATATGGTAACTAAGTGAGTCATTAAAATGCAAAATGAAAATATTCATCGTCAAATGTTTTTTTAAAGCACTGTACAAGTTCAAGATGTACAAGGCGATGGTTTAATGATATGTGTGCATTGTGCAAGGAGTGCCATAATCAAATTAATTTACACCAGTAGCACCCATCCTGTTCCTGTGGACCTCAGAGCTTGTTTACACTCTAACCAGAATACACACCTTTGGCTGCCACCTCCCTATTTGTTCTTTCCCTAGCTGCTGGTTGACACTACCCTTCCTTTTGTTTCTATGAGTTTGACTTTTTAAAATTTCATGCATAATGAGTTCATCCAGTATCTGGCTGGCTGGCTTGCTTATTTCAGTCAACATCACGTCCTCCAAGATCATCGGTGGTGTCATAAAACCATGAACTGCTTTATTTCCTATGGCTGCATGTATCACTATTAAAAATGTTCTAGTTTTGACCTTATTCATCTACATGTTGACAGTAGTTTGTTTCTACGTCTCGGTTGTTGTAAATAATGCTGCAATGAACAGCGGAGTAGAAGTATCTCTTTGAATACTTTATGTCATTTCCCAGAAGTAAAACACATAGGTAGTAAAAGTTCAGTATTTAAGGCCTCTCCATGCTGTTTTATGTAATGGCTAAATCATTGTGAAATTCACATTCTTAAGTAAAAGTGTTCAAAGATGTCCTTTTCTACACACCCTTTTGGACACCTTATAATCTCTCTTCATCTTTACAATGACCATCCTAGCACATGCGATTCGATATCTCACTGTTGTTCTGATTTTTCATTTCCCTGATGTTTAAAAATCCTGAAATCTTTTGATATATCTGTTAGCCACTTAAATATCTTTATTTAAAAAAAAAAAATTTTCCAGGTCTTTTGCCTAGTTTTTTATCACATTATTTCTGCTCTTGGTACAGAGCTGTGTAAGAAGTCCACGTCAAATTTTCTGTTATTAAATCAATACAATTATTTTTCATTGCACACGACAAAAAGCATCTGTACTTTTTAAAATGAAGACTTTCAAGCACCTTCTCGAGATTTGCAATTTCTACGTTGTTTTTGTGTGATGGTTTCCCACGAGAAGTAAATTCATCACGACTTACTGGAAAAATCCGTTTTTCAGAGTTGTCCTCCTCAAGACTGTGTCAGGAAGGCTGAGCTGCTGTTGACTTCTGAGCCTGTGGCTACACACAGACAGGGAGCATAAACCACAGTTTCTCACCACAGATGCTTTGTCTTTGAGCGCAGGAGCCGTGCCTGGTGACAAATGCTGCCACACTGTGAAGTACCAATTACTAACTATTTAAAGATGATGTTATCTCCAGAATGGGATGCAGTTCATGATGATGACAAAGTTGATTCTCTTGCAGCAGTCACGTGTTCCCACACTCACTATAGCAGGCCTTTATGATTTGTATTAATCACAAGTTTCTCTAGGGAATTCTTGTCTAGCAATAAGCTTAAACCGTTAATTATGTCACTATACATGTGAGGTTGGAGTGGTTCATTCTTTGTTTGTAATGCATACTTGTCTACTGGTCTGAATTTAAGAGAATCAAAAGCAAATGCCCGTGTTTCCTATCTCTAAAAGAACCCAGTCTGTGGGGTGCCACCGAGCTATGGGCTGCACTGTGTTCCTCTTCAGAACTCATAGGTTGAAACCCTCTATTAGCCAGTATTTTACTGTTATTATAAGAAAATAACCAAGACATCTGATTATAAATAAGAGATTTATTTGAAGTTTCAGGGGTTATGAGTCTGAGTAACATGGCACAGACTCTGGCAAGGGCCCCTCTCTGCATCACGAATGGTGGACCGCAAGGGCTAGAACACAAGGACTATCTGGTCTTCTTTAGAAGGTAGCTTCTCCATGACCCAAAGAGCTTCTGCTAGGCCCCATCCCTTATGATTTATACCTCTCATTGCCTCTCTGAGAATCAAGATTTTAAAATACAGACCTCCCTGGGTGACCCACACCACTTCCATGCCACGGCCCTAACCTCCACTGCCTCCCAATGTGACAACATGGAGACGAAGTCCTTAAAGAAATTAAATGAAAAGGGTATCATCAGGGTT
Organism: Capromys pilorides; assembly: GCA_004027915.1. Classification (NCBI taxonomy): domain Eukaryota; kingdom Metazoa; phylum Chordata; class Mammalia; order Rodentia; family Capromyidae; genus Capromys; species Capromys pilorides. The sequence goes on from PVKN010026093.1 coordinate 11,486, forward strand.
GACTTTAACCCACTGTGGCTGTTGCATCATTCCAAGAAGAGGAATGATGTAGATCTGCATTCAGACTGGCAAAGAGATTCCAGTATGTGCTAGGTAGACCATGTGAGGATACAGTAAGCAACAGGTTGCCTGCAAGTCAACAAGAGAGCTCTCAGGAGAAAGGACTTCTAGCCTCCAGAAGGATGAATAAAGTAACTTCTGCTCCTTGAGCTGCCTAATCTGTGGCATTTTATTATGGCATCCTCAGGAAACCAATGCACATCTTCACAAGATGTTATAGAATGGCTGGGGAGCTAGCTCAGCAGTCTAAGCACCTGCCTGGCAAGTGCAAGGACCCAGGTTCGATCCTCAGTACTGCAGGCAGTGCCACTGTGCCACCTAATTTGAGTATGGTGACTTCTAGTATGGATCACTAGAAGTCCCTGTACCAACTAAATGAATATATAAAAGGTTATTTAAACATAGAAACAAATTTCAAATGGTGTTTTCCTAACTCTTTTCTTCAGGGTAAGCCATTCACACGTTTCACTGTATGTGACTTCAGCATGGGCTGTTTCTTACATGAGCATGGAGACTTTTTCTGTTGAAAAATCAAACATTTCTGCATCACCAGGCCATCACTGCCTTATACAATGGATGGAATAGCAGCCATCAGCTTCTTCTATGAGAGGTGGTCCCCACTTTGACATAGTTCCTCATAGGCACCGTTACCATATACCTCATTGCTCTGCTTATTTAAAGCATCAGCCTGACCTCGATCAGCATTGGAATTTAAGAGTCTCTGAGCCATCTGCTGCTTCCATCACTGCTGCAAAGACCCCAGTAGGCTTTCCTAGAGACACTGGGCAGCAGCAGGCCAGCCACACACATTTCCTCTAAAGCCAGCTGACATCTGGAAACACCTTCTGAGGGCAACACAGAGTCAGAGAACCAAGGAAACAACAACTCTTCCCCATCGATTGCTATTATTGGAGTAGAGTCACCTGGTATATAAATCAGATGACAATGAGTGAGGATATAGTCCCTTTCCTCTCCCTTATTTTAAGTCATGTACACTAAAGAGCAATGGTCATTGTGTGTCTGAAAGGTAATGTTGTGATTTAGTATGAACCATGGATTTTTAATCAAGATTAATTTTGTTTCAGATAAGGTTGTGGGGAAGGTTGTCCTTTGATGATTTGTTAATGCACGTGGCACCACATTAGTTCTCAGGTAATTAAAGAAGCTACAAATATTCAGAGAAGCGACCTCTGGAGATCTTCGGTTAGCTCCTGCAGCCTAGACCCCTCACCCGGCCAAGGAGACTCTTCATAAGGAAAAAGCCACAGCAATGCCAAGGAGGTCAGAATGACACAGCTTGACAACAAATGATGTCTCTCGCTCTCTAACTCTCCCTGTTCTGCCCTTCCTCTCCCTCTTGCTTTCTCTTACTCCTTACCTTTGTTTACTCTTGCCTCTTCAAGCATTCTGGAAAGATCGTCTTGGCAATGGATTAAGAGGGACTTTCTCCAAACTGGCAGGGTGGCCTATTTAGACGACTTGTGAAATTTCACAGGATTGAAATTGGCCTGCAATGAAGGCTGTAAAGCAAATGGTCGGCCTTGTACACAGACATATGCTTCCTCATATGGTAAAGGTGTCAAAGATTTATTATATTCTAGTGCCCCAATATTAATTCAGTGGCTACTGGACAAAAGTTAAACTCCTATTTTCCCACAACCACGCACATGCACATCAGTAACAACCAACCCACTTTACTCCCTATGCCAACACACACACACACACACACACTTCTAGCTATTACTTACAGACATACCTAACAATAAACTATTCTTCACATCCACACCTACTATCTTAGTTCAGGGGATCATAACAAGATACCATAGCAAGGGTTGCTTAAATAACATAAATTTAGTTTTCACAGTTCTGGGAGCTGAGGACCCCAGCAGATCCCCTTTCCCTGGTTTTCAGACAGTATGGTGGAGGGAAAGGAGTTTCTTTTTCTTCTCATAAAAATAAGAGCAATAATCCTATCATAATGGCCCTACCCACATGACCTCACCAAAAGCTAATTACCACCCCAAAGCCACAGAGGTCAGAGTTTCAGCACATGAACTTTCCAGGGATACAAATATGCAGTACGTACTGCACTCTGACAATAAAGGCCACCCTTATACAACACTTCTGCCCTCATTCACTCACCACTGTGCAACAAGTGTATTATGCAGATGCCTTACTACCAGGGGCCTTCACAAGTTGACTGGAAAAGAATGTGGGAGGGTGGGGAAGAAGCATGAAATACTTAGCTCTATTTTCTTAGTTTCTATTTATTATGATTACATCTTTACATTACTATGTGTAATTATTGAATTCCTTATAGGAAGTTGGCACCTGTACAAAATATATCTTAATTCTTTTTTGGCAACCCCTTCCTCTC
>PVKN010026094.1:0-13916 GCA_004027915.1 Capromys pilorides
GAGCAGTAGGAGATGCTGCATCTGATTGGATAAGAAAACACACTGCAGTTTTGTTCCCTAATAGGAGGTTCTGGTGACTTTAAAGCTCTGAGCAGACTTGGTGTCGTGGTGCATACCTGTGATCCTAGCACTTGGGAGGCTGAGGCAGGAGGGTTGTTGCAAGTTTGAGGCTGCATGGGCTACATAGTGAGTTCAAGGCCAGCTTGCACCACAAAAGATGCTATCTCAAAAATAGATAGATAGATAGATAGATAGATAGATAGATAGATAGATGTGAGCAAGCTCTGAGCAGGGAGGAGTAGGAAAAGCTGAGAGAAGGGAAATGCTCCACACCAAGGTTCAGGACAAAGCTTTGTTCAGGGTTGGAGGCATACCGAGAAATGAAGACGTACTCTGAAAGAGGGCCCTAAGTGTTAAATGTCCTCTAAATTTTCTTTCATGACCGCGCCTTGATTGTGGGGCTGCAGAAAATCTGTTTTACTCCAAGCCTTCAGCTTTTTTTTTTTTTTTTTTTTGCCGGACGAGGGATTGAACTCAGGTCCTTGCACTTGCCAGACAAGTGCTTATTCTGCTGAGCTATCTCCCCAGCCCCACGCCAAGCTTTCAAAGTCATCATGGAGCCAGTTCTTGTCTGTCCTGCCTAGGTACTAAAATCACCTTAACCTGGAGCATGGACCTACACAATCTGCTATATAAGAAACAGACCTGGTAGCTCCGAGCTCCCCACACCACTCTCCTGGAGGAGGCTGGACCGCAAGGTGCATAAATTCTTCAACAAGGTTCCAGGCACAATAGCGCACGCCTGGAGTCTCAGCTCCTCAGGAAGTGGAGACAGGAGAGTCACAGGTTCAAGCCCAGCCTGGGTTAGTGAGACACAGTAACTTAGTGAGACCCTGTCTCAAAACATGTTTAAGGGACCAGGGAAATAACTCCGTGGCACAAGTGCCTGCCTGGCAAGTGCAAGGTCATGAGTTCAAACTAGGGTGTGGTTTAGTAGTAGAGAGACCCTGTCCCAAAAAGACAAAAAAATAAATAAATAAAAAGAAAGAAATATGAAATGAGTCCAAAGGCACTGAATGGCAGGGCTGGCTCCTCCTGGGGTCTCCAGGGCAAAATCTGCTTCCCGAGTTTTCAGCTCCTCCAGGCTCCTTTCTCCAACAGCTCAAGTCCTTCACTTGTGGTATTACTCGGACTCTGTTCCTGGTCCTCGTGCCTTATACAGATCCTGCGGGCACACGGGACAACCTCACACCCCGGGCGGCTGCCGAGCAACCTTTATTCCATCTGCATTTTTTTTTTTTTTTACGGCTGGCTCAGCCTGCCCTGGGGATGGGGCTGGTGCAGCGTGTGGTGCCAAGGACCAGCTTGCCAGCCCCTAATCTGCAGTCTTAACACCCGCCCACCACGCAACGAACGCAGCCCCTGGTTCTGCTGATTGAGACCTGGATCCATCTGCAGGGCTCTCATTCCTCATGCCACACTCCCCCCAGCAAGCAGGAAGCAAGGGGGCCGTGGCAGTCCTAGCATCCTGCAGTGACGACCACCTGTGGCCCGCAGCTGTTGTCTACGTCCTGAGACAGAGCCTCTGAGTTTCACTCAGCCCCTTCACTTCCGGACTCTGTCATCTTGGGTGTGACATTTACCTCTCTGTGCCTTGTTTTCTCATTACAAAATGGGTATAAACAGAAGGTAGCTTGTGATTTTTCCAGAGTGCAGACTGGACTCTCCATAGATCAAAATTAAGAAGCCTGTAGACAAGTCATCCTTGCAAAATCAGGGGCTGGAGAGCAGGCAGCGTGGTGCCGGGGGCATGTGGTCCGGCTCAGCTGTCATATTTAGACATCTAACATCAATAGATATGAATGATGCACTGGCTATTCCCTGTCCCCTAGTGAGTTTTAGTGGTTATGTGTCCAAAAAGAAGTAAAATAGAAGGGCTGGTGGCTCAGGAAGGAAATCAAAGGGCAGTAAGTGCACAGCACTTCAACACACACAACAGTGGATGGGCCAAAATGTATTCAAAATCAGAGGGTTCTCTGGTGCCGAAGGAAAGTCGATATCCTTCAGTGTAAAGCAAACTATGGCTGCAAAGCAATGGGGTGAACGGTGAGCTGTGGGCTCAGCAGCCTGCAGGAGCAGAGGCAGCCTGTGAACCCCACGGCACTGAGGGGCTCAGCGGTTCCCAGCCTGCAAAGCAACTGGAGACTCCGCTGGGCTTGTCTTTCATCTGAATTGGTTCTTCTGGTTGCAAACATTAAAAAAAAGAAGTAATAAAAGAGAAAACTGTCTGTGTTTTTTTTCTTCAATATGCTCTCAAATGCTGTCTACAATGAGTCATCAAAACTTGGCTTTCCCTTCATGTGACAATTATCCCAGAAGATTCCTTTTAAAATGTAACATTGAGAGAATTGAACCAAGAAAAAAGAAAAAGGCAAATAGGCTTAGAGTGTAAACAAAAAGACTGAGGATCTGGGGCTATCCAGCACCATTTTAAGGAAGAAAAAGAGGACCTAAGATCTGAAATGTGCACCAGCCTCCTGGGTGAGATGCCTCTACATCTATAATTGCCTCACCCTTTAAACTATCTGGCTTGGTTCACACAGAATAAGGCAGACCTGCTCAGGGCGAGAACAGCAGTCTGCCCAGGCTCAGCCACAGCTCAGGGGCACCCACCTGCACCAGCTGTGCCCGAGGGCGCTCACCCCGGCGTGCCACAGCACTGCACAGAGCGGGAACATCTGTCGCTTGGTCCCCCCAGCTCACAGATAAACTTACCCGTGTTAGGCGGGGGTGCAGCCCAGCAGCAAGCACCTGCCCAGCAGGCATGAGACCCTGAGTTCAGTCCCCAGCACCCCAAACAAGAAAAAAACCAAAGCAACAAAAAGAACAGTATGTCATGGTTCAACAAAAAGAATCCCTCTGAAACACGCTACCGTATTTCTTTAAGAATATGCTGGGAACCAAACCAACAGAATCCAAACAAACCAACCACGGTCATTACCATGTCACATTTCTTTTTTTTTAATTTTCTTTCTTTCTTTCTTTCTTTCTTTCTTTCTTTCTTTCTTTCTTTCTTTTATTTCACGGCCTGCTCAGCCTGCCCTGGGGGTGCCAGGGATTGAACTATGGTCCCTGCGGTTGCCTAAGCTTGCCTAAGCAGGCACTCTAGACTGCTGAGCCATCTCACCGGCCCCCCATGTCACATATCAATGAGACATTAACATATCAAATATTTTCTCTTAATCAACTTTTGAAACTCATACTCACATTCAATTCCCTGCAGATCGAACAGCCATGGCCCCTAGGACATTTCCTCCCAGGAAGGGAATGGAACTTGATCCAGTTTACTCATCGCTATGTTCCTGGATGACTAAAAATAACACAACTGGACAGGTAGGCCTTACTGTAGAAGTTGTTACTTCTTATCTTTTATTTTTGAAGAATTTTTTAAAACTTCATTTATTTGGTACAGGGTCTCCCTACGCAGCTCAGACTCGCAGTGATCCTCTGTCTCAGCCTCTCCAACACTGGGATTACAGATGTGCCCCACCATGCTTGGTTTCGGGGCTGGAACGCTGTGTCCGGGGTTCCAGGACCGAAATAGCATATGGTGCTGAGGATCGAAGTTGGGTCCTTGTGCTTGCCAGTCAGGTGCTTAGACCACCAAGCTATCTCCCCAGCTCTATAGCTTTCTACATACATAATGAATCTATCTAAGAACATAAAGGAGGATACATACACTCTCTTGAAATCACTCAGGTCCTTCCTATCCTCACCTCTGACATTTGTTCCATGGACTGTGCCTCCAAATGGGTTTGGGGATGGTAAATCCTGAAGAACAATCCATGTTCCCTGACACACAGCCCTCTTGGGAAGGCTCAGATTGAGGCACCTGGTGAGCCTTACCTACTAAAGTCAATCTACAGCTCTCAGGAGCAAGGTGGGGCACTTCTTAGGACTTCAGCCCTAGGAGAAATGCCCAGCAAACATGAAGCCAGGGCTAGTGCAGCTCAAGGTTTTTCCCTCCTGAGAGTTTCCTACATGGTGTCAAGGAAACCACAATCCAACTCCATCTGTAAGACAAAGACTCGACTGTCCTTGGCCCTGCGCGGGTGGGACAGCGCAACAGCCTGAGACAGTTCTGCTGCAAGACCGGCCCTTGGCTGGCCGCTGGGCTCCGCACACTTTCAGGCAACAGCTGATAAGGGTAGCTCAGGCCCAGCACAGGGGCCCAGGCTTGCAATACCAGCACTTAGGAAGCTGAGCCAGGAGCATGACAGTGAGTTTTAGGGCAGCCTGGACTACACAGCAAGAGTCTGCCTCAGAAAAAAAAAAAAAGAGTATGGTGGTGCACACCTGTAATTCCCAGCACTCAGAGGCCGAGGCAGGAGGATTGATGTGAGTTCGAGGCCTGCCTCAGCTACATAAGCAAGTTCAAGGCCAGTGTGAAATATATAGAGACCTTGTCTAAAAAAAAGAAAGAAAAAAAGGAAGGAAGGAAGGAAGCAAGCAAGCAAGCTAGCTAGCTAGCTAGCTTGCTAGCTTATGCTAAAGAAAACCCTGCTTTCCCTCTGGAAGTCCTGGGTTTTGACAGGAGCCAGACAGAGCCTGCCTCTGAAATCAGACCCGAGACAAGCCCTTAGGTGTTGCGCCTCAAGTGCCCTCCTGAGTGGGCCCATGGTGCACAGGCTGCAGCGTGTCCCTGTCTGGAAGAGTACTGTGTGTGAGCCGGGTGGAGGAGCGCAGGAGACCTGCACGGGCCCTCCAGGCTGCCTGGGTCTTGCTCTTCCAAGCCAGCTGTGGGTGCCTGTCATGTCGCTATTATAGGTCTCAGTCATGGGCTGGTGGTCACCTTCCATGAATGTGACACAACGCCTGGTTTAAAAGAAGGTTGATGTTGGTTCACAGTCACAGAAGGCTCAGGCCATGGTCAGCTGGCCAAAAGGCAGAAGAGCACGGCAGGAGGAGTGTGTGGCGGCCGAGGAGCAAGGGGTGAGGCCAGGGCCAGCATAAACTCCCAAGGCTCCCTCTACCTCCCAGGAAGCCCTCTGCCTTAGGACCTGATGAAACTAAGAGCCCTCAGGATCCAAGCAGTTCTTCAAATTCCGTCAGCTGACTACTCGCCCTCAATAAAAGGGACTTTCAGGGAACATCACCGATCCCAACCCGTGTAAAGGTGAGCACGGCTACACGCTGAGTCCAGAAAATCCCGTCTGTGACGCTCTCAGTCTAAGGGTGGGTGGTCCATGGGTGCCGAGACCCAAGCAGTCCTGTAGCTCCCCAAAGTATTTTGGTTTTGTGAAAAAATGTTTACAAAATTTATCACCTTCACCATCATGATGTGTTTGTTTCAGGGTACTAATATTTACCTTCTTAAAAAAAAAATATTTACCTTCTTGGGCCAGTGAGATAGCTCAGCAGTCTAAAGCACCTGCTTAGGCAAGCTTAGGCAACTGCAGGGACCACGGTTCGATCACTGGCACCGCATGCTGTGCCAGCCCCACCCCCAGGGTAGGCTGAGCCGGCCATAATAATAATAATAATAATAATAATAATAATAATAATAATAATAAAATATTCACCCACTTGGGCCAGGGAGATAGCTTAGAAGCCTAAGTACCTGCCTAGCAAGAGCAAGGTCTTAAGTTCGATTCCTGGTCCTGAAAAAAAAAATCAACTTCTTGTACAAGCTTCCCCAACATCTATCTTTGTAACTTGCAATGCTGAAACTGTACCCTCATTAAACATGGACTCCTTGTTTTTTTATCCATCCCAGCCCATCATTCTTCTCTCTCTCTCTCTCTCTCTCTCTCTCTCTCTCTCTCTCTCTCTCTATTTGGTAAGGGCTGGGGAGATAGCTCCGTGATACAAGTGGCTGCCTGACAAGTGCAAGGTCTTGAGTTCAAACCCTGGTCCCGCAAAAAAAAAAAAAAAAAAAAAATTGGTATAGGGTCTCACTACATAGCTCAGACTTGTAGTGATCCTCCTGATTTCAGCCTCCCCAGCACTGGGATTACAGGTGTGCACCTCCATGCCTAGTCTTGGTGGCCAGCTGAGTGCACCCAGAGGCGGGGCCAGCATGGCATGTGCTGGGCATCAAACCCCAGTCCCTGCACTTGCCTAAGCAACTGTTTAGTCTGCTGAGCTATCCCGCCAGCCCCTATCTCTGTAAATTTGACTATAACACTCCCATATACATGGGGGTCACATGCTATTTACCCTCTTGGGACCATTTCACCTAATATCCTGTAGGTCTACCTGTGCTGCAGCACGCAGCAGAATTTCCCTCCTTTTAGGAGATGAGCACTACCCCACGGCGTGGCCCACCCCCCTCGTTCAGCCAAGCCTCTCTCCACTAACACCTGGCTGGCTACCATGAACAACATGGCTGTGGACACGGATATGTAAGTGTGTGTTGTGGTAAGGGCTTTCGATTCTTTTGTGAACATACCCACAAGTGGAACTGCTGGATCTGGTAATCCTGTTTTTCAGGGTTTTTTTGAAACAATGTCTCTTTAAGGCCGAACAACATTGCATAACCTGGACAAACCGGATTTCCTGTTGCCACTCATCCACTGATGAACACCTTGTTTCCACTTTTCGGCTGTTGTTAACTCAGCTCTGAGCATCTCCTCCGGTCACCCCTGCAGTTGTTTGCACCCAGAAGGGGAACTGCTGACTCACATGACGATTTTATTTTTAGTCTCCACGAGGAGCTGCCATCCTCTTTCCCATAGCAGCTGCACCACCTTACATGTCTACCAACAATGAGCATGGGCTCCGGGCTCCCCACCTCCTCACCCCCTATGTCTTGGGAGTTTTCCTGTTTGTTAGCTGCTCTAATTGGTGTGAGGACTCAAAATTAACAATGTATTAGAACTCATTTGTATCTTTAAACTTAAAAACCCACAGGGGACTTATTCTAAGTTAAGAAAAGACAAGTCAGCCAACCTACAAAAACTCCCAGAGGAAAGGAACCATTTCTATATGAACAGTTGGAGCCTAGGTTCCAAGATTTGGAAATCTTTTTTTTTTTTTTTTTTTTTTTTTAGTATCAGGGATAGAACTCAGGACCTTGAGACTTTTTTGGTTTTGTTCCTTGAGACTTTTTTGGTTTTGTTCCTTGAGACAAGGTCTCCCTAGACAGACCTTGAACTTACTATGTAGCCCAGGGAGACTTTGAATTTATGGCAATCTCCTGTCTCCGCCTCCTGGGTGCTATGATTACAGGCCTGCCTACCATGCCCGGCTATGTTTCCTTTTTTCTTTTTTTTTTTTGCCGGACCAGCATTTGAACTCACGACTTTGCACTTGCCAGGCAGGCACTTGTGCTACAGAGCTATCTCCCCAGACCCTATGTTTCATTTTTAAATAACTAAAGGTGAGAATTTTAAAAATGGCTTTGTCCAGGTGTGGTGGTGCAGGTCTGTAATCCCAGCACCTGGAGGCCGAGTCAGGAAGATCATTATGAGTTTGAGACCAGCCGGGGCTACAAATTGCGCTCAACGCCAGCCTGAACTGCATAGTGAGACCCTGTCTCAGACAAAAAAAAAAAAAAAGATAAAAAATGGCCTTAATGACACCAGAGCATCTAGGTACCCCCAAATGAACACCATTTAATGATGCAAAAACTAAGTGAAGCCAAAACTCCAAAGAACAAAACAACATGAGAACAGAATTTAAAATAACACAGCACACAGGATGTGGCAGGTGGCCCAGGAGAGGCCAGGGTCGTGACCATGAGAGAGCTTCTCTCTCTACACCTCCCTTTCACGGTTCACCCCACACGTGGCACTCAGCCACAACCCCCAGCCATCCACGCAGGGCACAGATCTCGTTCTGGCTCACAGCTTCACAGGCCCACAGTGAGCAAACGGGGAGCTGGGATGCAGGCCTTGCTTTCTCCTTGCTCCGAGCTTTGGTGCGACAGGCAGCCTGGCCAATGGCCCCTCACTCCACTCCCTCTCACCCGCACCCTGTGCCATATCTGACCTGCAAGCAGGCTGGAAAGAGTGATCTTCAACCAGCAGAGAGTGGGGGAGTGGGGAGGTGAGGGACGTCACCTTCAAGGTGATGCTCAAAGGGCAGCGATTTCCATCTTCCGCTAGTTGTTCTTTGGCTTTTCATGCTTCTCGGGGGTGTGTGTGTGTGTGTGTTACTGGTGACTAAACAGCGGTACTGTACTGAGTCACATCCCCATCTTTTTTTTTGTTTTTTCGAGACAGGGTCTTGCTATGCGATTCAGGTTGTCCTTGAGCTCACTTTTGTAGCCCAGGCTGGTCTTGAACTTGCACCGATCCTCCTGCCTCAGCCTCCCAAGTGCTGGGATTACAGGCGTGAGCCATCACACCCGGCCCCATCCCTTTATTTGGAGTTAGGGTCTCAATAAAGTCATTGAATTGCCCAGGTTGGGCTCAAACTTGCATCTTCCTGCCTCAGGCTCCCCAGTGCTGGGATTACAGGTGTGCCCCACCACACCTGGCATGACTTTAGGTACATTATTATTCACCTATGTGTTTTAGTTTTTTAATGCAGCATAATAAATTACTCCATTTGTTTTGTTTTGTTTTTGGTGGTACTGGGGATTGAACTCAGGACCCTGCACTTGCCAGGCAAGCACTTATTCTACATGCCAGGCCAGCCTTGCGCCATGGCAGCCACCAAAACTGAGCATGGTGGTGCACACTTTTAATCCTACAAGATCCTGTACCAAATAAATAAAGTTTGCTGAAAAATAAAAATTAAAATAAACTGCATAAAAAATAATAAAGCCATGCGTGGGGCTGGTGTAGCTTAGGAAAGCATAGGCAACCATGGGGACCGCAGTTCGATCCCCAGCACCACATGCTGCACCAGTCCCACCCCCCAGGACAGGCTGAGCAGGCCATAATTTTAAAAATAAATAAATAAATAAAAAGCCACGCGCGTCTCGTGTCCTGCAGTTGTGTGCCAGGCACCCCAGCATGACTGAGCTGGGGTCTCCCTCCGACCTGGTGCTGGCAGGAGTAGGTTCTTCATGGGCTGTGAAGCTCAGGCTCTCAGTTTTGTGTGGCTGTTGGCTGGAGATCACCCCGTGCCCCTTGTCACCTGCAGTTCTCCTCAGGACAGCCTATTCCAGCAAGAATCAGGTGTGGTAATCTCAGCTCGCTGGGAGGCTGAGGGTTCTGGCTAATTACGGGGATTTCTCACTGCTTGGCCTGGCAGGACATCAAGTGCCAGTTACTGTATTCTTTGAGATTTTCAAGGAACTATAAAAGCCTCTCAATTTCCAGGTGGTTTAGAATAACAGAAAACAAAATATACTTTTTGTTCCATGGACTGGATTTGACTTACCACAGAATCTCACTTGGGGGTTAAATATCACCCTCAGGCGAGCCCTCCCACTGAGAGAAAATGTGTAGAGGTGAGGAGCCGAAGCCAGGGCAGGGCGGGCAGAGACAGCTGGGAGACGGGGTTTCATCAGAGACAATGAAAATGTCCTGGAACCAGATAATGGTGATGGCCACACAACCTTGTGAATATATACATAAAAAAATTAAATCGTATACTTTAAAATGCGAAATGACTTCCTCAATTATAAAAACTTTTAAGTGAGCTCTTAAGGGAGAAAGTTAACACTTGTAGTTTTTCAGTTTCTTTGGTTTTGTTTTCTTGAGACAAGGCCTCACCTTACAGTGCAGACTGGCCTTGAACTCATGGCGATCTGCCTGTCTTGGCCTCCTAAGTGCTGGGGTTACAGGTGTGCACTCCCCCCCCCACCTCAATATTTGCATGCAAACATGACCCAGATAGTAACATTCCATCCCCAGGCTGAGGACCATGGGACAGCACCTGCTGCAAGAGGACGCACACGTGGCAGCATCTGTCTGGCCGGAGCTCAGGTCTCAATCCAAGCTCAGGCTTGGGGCTTTTTCTTAATTTTATCTTTCAGGAAAATTACCACCAGACACCCTCCTCCAGGAGGCATGTTTATCTTATTTTTATTTTTCTAAATGTGTTTTGGTTCATTTATAGATTCTACAGTCTTGTGTTTTTTTTTTTTTTTGGGGGGGGTGTCTTTGTGAGACAGGATCTTGCTATGAAGTTCAGGCTGGCCTTGAGCTCACTTTGTAGCCCAGGCTTGTCTCGAACTCGAACTTGCACTGATCCTCCTGCCTCAACCTCTCAAGTGCTGGGATAAAAGGTGTGTGCCACCATACCCAGAATACTGCAGTCATATTTTAAGACCAGAGACAATTTCACTTCATTTTACAATGCAACCAGTTGCTACGAACAGCTAAGTAAGAAAACTCATTGAAGATAAACATTTAGAAAAAAGTCTTTCCAAAATTCTGACAGCTTTTCTGCATGCCCCAGTCTGCATGGCATCCCAGATAACACATGGAGTGACATGTGCTTCCTATACTGTACAGTAAAACAGAATCCATACCCAGGAGTCACTGTGTGACACACCTGGAATTTAGAATCCAGGTAGGATCTTGGGGAAGGGGAGGTTACATTCTATAACACGATTACAGGGAACTTGGGACACCACTGAAAAACACCTCTGAACAATGACGACTGACATGATAGATTTCCCTTACCCCACTCACTTCAAGTCTCTGTAAACATCAGTACCCACTCTGGCTGACTTCACAGTCCCAGCTGGTCCATGTTGGTGGACATCGGCCACGGGCCAGGACGCACAGCTGCCCCGCCATGATCCGGGCACCTCCCAGTGCCCTCAGATGCTCCGATAGTCAGAGCCCCGGGCCACGATGGCAGCAGCGTCCCACTCCACGGTGAAGAAGGACAGTGTTCCCAAAAATCCGAATAGCACCATGATCAGGAGTTGCCAGTGAAGGAGAAGGTAGTTGCTGTAGAAGGCGGCCACGGCTGCACAGATGGACTGCGGGCAGAGAGGGCAGATGCACATGGCCCAAAGGGCGCCCGCCCCACCGCTTCCCAAGCCCCAGCTGCCTCCTGGCAATCACTCCTTGGGCCTTGCTCCTCGCCAGCCCAGGACCACTCCGGAACCAGCAGCGGCAGAAATAACCTCCGTGAGGTAAGGGGCAGGGATTCTGGTCTCTAAGAAAGGAGGTCTCCATGTCCAGCAGGAGAGACCAGAATGTAAACTTCATGAGGCCACTCTCCCGGCCTACTGCTTCTGGATTCTCTCACAGACCTTTTTTTGTTTCTAATTTTGGTTTTTTGAGCCAGGGTCGTGCTATGCAGCTCAGGTTAGCCTTGAATTCCCTTTGTAAGGCAGGCTGGTCTCAAACTCCTAACAATCCTCCTATCTCAGCCTCCCAGTGCTGGGATTACAGGCTGAACCACCATGCCCTGGTTTGTTTTTTTGTTTTTTGTTTTTTTTGAGACAGGGTCTCACTATGCAGTTCAGGCTGACCTTGAGCTCACTTTGTAGCCCAGGCTGGTCTCGAACTCACAATGACCCTCCTGCCTCAACCTCCGAAGTGCTCGGATTGCAGATGTGCACCACTACAGCCCGGCATCATTTTGCAAACCTTTTTAAAAGTAATTGCCAAGTCTCAATCTCTCCTCTTTCCCTTTCTGTTTTGCTGCTGAGAACTGAACCCAGAGCTTTCACAATGAGTTGCAGCCTGGTCCTATTTTGAGACAGGGTCTCCCTAGGTTCCTAAAATTCTCATACTGGGCTTGAACTTGAGATCCTCCTGCCTCAGCATTCGAGTGCTAAGATTACAGGCATGTGCCACTGTACCGGGCTATTACCACTTCCTTCTTCTTCTTTGTTTTTTATTTTAGGGAAGGGCCCACAGGGTACTTAGGGTCTTACCACTAGATCGTGGTCTGCCTATTTATAGCCTCCCAAGAGCTGGGATTACAGGCATATGCCACCACGCCCAGTCTCAACTACTGTCTCAGCATGACCCGGGGCAGGGGCGGCACCGCAGGCCCAGGGATCAGACCCCAGCCCCTGCGCATGCTTGAGGGTGCTTTAATCTGCTGAGCTATTTGGCTGGCCCTTGTCCATGCTTATTTAAAGACCAAAACACTAGTGACCAGAGAATACAGGGCAAAGTATGAAGAGAACTCTCACCACAACCTGAAGAGGTTACCTGGACGAATTTAAAGATGGTAAAGGCTGGCGCACTGTCTTCAGAATACAGAAAGCCCAGGATGCTTAGCAACTGGGTATTAAAGCAGCTGTCTCCCAGTCCCAACAGAAAGCTGCAGAGAATGGCAACTTCTTTGCTGAGGAAAATAAAAATTCAATATAAGAAGTAGTAATATTTGCTAGAGCCACTTAAAATGTTAAAAAAAAAAAAAAAAAGTACCAACAAAAGTACTTTCTCGCCCGAGTGTGGTGGCCCACACCTGTAATCCCAGCACTTGGGAGGCTGAGGCAAGAGAATCAGTGTGAGTGCAAAACCAGCCTGGGCTACAAAGTAAGCTCAAGGCCAGCCTGAATTGCATAGAGACCCTGTCTCAAAAAGACTAAATAAATAAATAAACAAATGGCCTGCGAGATAGCTCAGCGGTCTAAAGCACCTGTTTAGGCAAGCTTAGGCAACTGCAGGGACCTCAGTTCGATCCCGAGCAACACATGCTACGCCAGCCCCACCCCTGGGGCAGTCTGAGACAGCTATAACATAAACAAACAAACAAACAAACATTTTTATAACAAACAAGAATAAATAAGCAGAGCCTGGCACAATGATGCATGCTTGTAACTGCAGCATTTTAGGAGGCTGAGACAGGAGGGTCTCAAATTCCAGCCCAGCCAGGGCAGTTTATTAAGATTCTGTTTCAAGGGCTGGCCAAATAGTTCAGCAGATTAAAGTGCCTACAAGCAGGCGCAGGGGCCCGGGGTTCAAATCCGGGCCTGTCATGCTGGCCCCACCCTCTGGGGAGTGCTGAGACAGCAATTGAGACTGGGCATGGTGGCACACATATGTAATCCCAGGTTTTGGGAGACTGTAAACAGGCTGGTCAATACAAGTGCAATCTAGTAATGAGACCCTGACCACCCTGTAGACCCTTCCCTAAAAAATACAATAAATAGTTTAAAATTGCCCTCAGTCTCCTTACAAAAGGTGTATATGAAATATAGTAAATTTCATATTTAGATTTGTACTCCATTCTCAAGATATCTTTATATTATATAAAAGTATACCGGAAACTTAAAAAAAACCAAAAACTTTGAATTAAGACCCTGTTTCAAAAAAAAAGGCTGGCAAGGTGTGGTGGTGCCTGGGGAGGCCGAGGCAGGAGGACTGATTCAAGTTTGAAGCCAGTCTGAGTTATACAGTGAGATCCTATCTAAAATAATAATAATAATTATATATTTATATATATTATTGCATATCATATAAAATATATATTAAAATTACTATATATATTAAAAATAAATTAATATTTTTATTTTTAAAGGCTGGGGACATAACTCAGTCCTGAGGCCCTCAATTCAGTCCCCTGTATTAAAAAATAAAAAAAGAATATAGCGTATAAGTTCTCTCTCTCTCTCTTTCTCTCTCTCTCTCTCTCTCTTCCCTGTTAGTCTGGAACTCAAGGACTCATGTACTGGGCAAATGGTCTACCACTGAGCTATACCCTAGTCCCTGCACTAAAATTTTCACAGTAAGAAGTTAAGCTCAGGGGGGCTGGTGAGATGGTTCAGTGGTCTAAAGCGCCTGCTTAGGAAAGCTCAGGCAACTGCAGGGACTGTGGTTCAATCCCCGGCACCACATGCTGCGCCAGCCCCACCACCAGGGCAGGTTGGGCCAGCCACAAAAAAAATAAAGAAAGAAAGAAACAAACAAACACAACAAGCAAACAAACAAATAAATAAATAAATAAAAAAGAAGTTAAGCTCAGGGCCAGAGAGATAGCTCAGCAGTATAAGTGCCTGCCTGTCAAGTGCAAGGTCCCCAGTTCAATCCCTGGTACCACTAAAA
>PVKN010026095.1:0-13931 GCA_004027915.1 Capromys pilorides
ACCAGGGGACAGCCTGGCCTTCCACGGCCCTACTCAGACACGTGTCCAGGTCCTTGCTACAGCCACCTCCCCACCCCACTATTCCCCCACCCCACCCCACCCCATCCCCACCCCCGCGAGAGCCTCTCCAGACCTCTGCTTTGCCTCCTGGTACGGAAAAGCCTGGCCCCTCTCTCTCGGACTCTTTTTCCAATCTACAATTTACTCTGTTCCAAAGTGAGGGACTGATCAGCCACTTAGGTCCCTGTTTCCCCGGGACACATTTTATCATCTTTCCTCACAGATGGATCAGCTGGCTGTGAGGGCTGGGAGAACTTGACCAAGGGTAGGACCACCTGTCACAGGCCGATAGAAGGTTGAAGGTTAGACCACAAAGGAGACCTCCAGGGGTGATGAGCCCTCCAAAGGTGGGGGTGGGCTTGCGGAGGGGTGAAATCCGACTCCTCTGATTTTTTCCCCCCAGGTCTAAGGCTTTGGGACGCCGGACACACGGCGGGGAAACCGAGGCCCGCAGCGGCACCGGCTGGCCAGAGTTACACCCAGCGTCAGGCCCTGATTGGAGCTTGGTCTGCCTCAGGACCGGACCGGTCTTCCGAGCTGCATCCCCCAGATCCAGCCCCTCCCGAGCCACCTCCCCCACCTAGGCCACCGCCGCCTGGAGAGTTTAGAACAAAAGGCGGTGGGAGGCGGGACCGGGGCGGACCAGGGGCGGAGCAGAGGCTATAAGGGGCCGCTGCCCGGCGCGGCCCAGCAGGCCCAACAGCCCCGGGGCGGATGGCTTGGGCGGCCGGGCTCCGCGGCGCTGCCCCGCGCACCCTCCTGCTCCCGCTGCTCCTGCTGCTGCCGCCGCCGCTGGCCCGCGCCCGGCCGCTGGTGAGTGCCCGCCGCCGGCTTGCAGCTCCTCCCAGAGGGAGGGCCGGGCACGAGGGCTGGGCCCACTGGTCCAGCTGAACCTACTGGGGTGCTCCGGGTGGCCCGGTGCGGCTGGCACCGGAACCGGCTTCTGGGTCCTCCTGGGTGTGATAATGAGTTTCCTGTCCCTGGAGGTGTGCAAGTGGAGTCTGCGCAGGGATCGATTGGGTTGGTGAGGCGGGGCTCCGCGCTAAACCCACGCCCCCTCCCAGCGCAGGGACCTGCTCTTCGCGCCCCAACCACGGATGCCGGAATGTGTACTGGGAGAGGCAGCAGTGGGAGTGGTTACAGGGCCTCCTATTCATGACAGGGACAAAGCCCGGCAGGTCCCACGCAGGTGTTAGCCTCCAGGTGTGTGGCCAAACGGAGAACACCTCCAGGTGCACAGTGGGGCGGACCACAAAGGAGGAGCTGGGGAGGGAAGCCAAGGCGCTGGGGGAAATTGGGCGTGTGTGTAGAGGAGATGCCGGCCCCTCCGCACCTGTGGGAGACAAGTTCGGAAGACTTGGAACCAGGCGTCACGAGTGTAAGTGACAATGTGTGTGGCCATTGGGTGGCTGTCAAAAAGAGAGAGGTGGGTGAGACCCTCAAAAGGCGAAAAGGTGGAGGGGAGGGGGAGAAGAGAGAAGGAGAAAATATGTGCCCAAAAGAGCACGGCAGAGTGAAGAGAGGAGGGACTGTCACGGCTGGGCTGTCGATGCCGCCACAGGGATAGGACAGCATGGCCTGGGGCCAGAGTCTGGACCACTACAGGCCTGAGGGCTCCTGGGGGTCTGGTCCACTCTGTCCCACAGTTGAAGTGCCTGGCCAACTCAGGTGAAGATGGAAGCAAAAGGGTGTGACAGCCTGCTCAGCCACGCCTGCTCTTACTTGCCAACTTTGCCTGCCATTGGCTATGGGAGAAAGGGCTGGCGGAAAAGGTGGAGGGGAACGGATGTTCCCTGGCCCGTCTCAGTCCTCTGGAGCTTAGACCAGAGTCAGGAACACCCCTGTAGCAGTTAGTTCAGTGTATAGGTTGGGGAACTGGAGAGATGTGTGTGACCCACATGACACTTAGGGACCCACATGACACTTAGGGAAGCAGTAGGCAGCCTTCAGAACCTCATCTCATCCACCTGCACTGCGCAGAGAGCATGGGGCTGGAGGAGCCAACAGTGTCTATTGCTGAGCCTAGAGGATTAAATGAAGCAATGCCAGGTACGCTGGAGACACTCTGTCACCGGTAGCTGCCTGCCACTCTGATGCTTGTGCAGGGTCAGTGCTGGGGTTAGGGGCTGGCTGCGGTGAGGGGTTCTGATCTAGTCTATTATCGGGCCCTGCGCACACACAGGGAGCATTTGGGGTTGCTTCCAGCCTGTTTATCCCTAGGCTGTCGTCAGCATCAGCAGGGCCAGAAGAGCTCTGTAAATATTTATCCATCCTAGTTCCCAGCTTTCAGGGTTGATGAAAGCCCCACAGCCCAGTGGGGGCAAAGCTGCTTTCCTTCGTGGAGCCAGAAAGTTGGGGGGGGGTGTTACAAATGTGGAGAAGATGAATGCCCGCTGGGGTGGGCAGGTTACTTGATGATCTCTGAGCCTCAGGTGGGCATGATGCCTCATGGAACCGCATGGTGATGCCCTGCTATCTTCTTCACAGCCTAAGTCCCTTCTCTCAAGGTTGCCTCTTGCTGATAGCAGAAGGCATAGCTGTGGTTAATTATCCCCACTGGGAGTGAAAGCAAACTGAGGCCCAGAGAGGATGCTGCTAGCCTGGTCTTACTCAGTGGTTTCCTAGCCTGGGGTCTTCTGTTATCTCCCTTCTACTAGCTACCTCCCACTTTCTGGGTTAGAAGTCAGCTGAGAGGCTGCCCTTGAGTCTCTGAGCTTAACCAGGAGACTGGGTCAGCCAAGAAATTCCTTGAGTGTGTCAGAGACTATGGGGTTGGTGGCTGCCAGTCTTGTGGGGGGCGGGGCACAGTGAGCCGGCACCTAGGGTGGGGTAGTTCAAGGGAGGCTACTAGCTGAAGAAGAGAGAAGGTGCTAGAAGCAGAAATACTTTAGAAATACTTCTCAGGAATGTGGGTTTGGGAAATAAGCCAAGAGTTGAGGGGTAGGGGTGAGGGAAAGCCCTGGAGGGAGGGAGGCTTGAGCCCCAGGTCCGAGCCCAGCTTTTGCTTGGCTTGCTTTGTGACCCTGGACAAAGTTCTCAGTCTCTCTGGACTCTTTTTTCATGCTCTGCTCTGGGAAATAGGGTGATGGCTGTTCCCCTCACTGCTCTGGGCTGTAGATGAGACTGCTGAGCCCGCCAGCCCACCTCACTGGAATCCAATAGACTGGGAAGACCAAGACTCTGGGAAAATACATTCGAAAGTTGGGAAAGGAAGGAACTACAGGGGCAGGTAGCAGGGCCAAGTAAGAGTGCTTCTCTGTGCCAGTGGCCACAGTTGGCGTTACAGAAGGACATCACTTAGTCCTTTGTCAAATTTGTCATCCCAGTTTGATAGATGGGAAATTTGAGACTGAAACACAGCAATGACATGTCCAGCGTCACAGTGGCTTACATCTGGGCTTTCAGAGCCTCGGAGCTCAACTCGGTGTTGCACTGAGAGTGCCATCCGTGGTGCAGGGGCCTGGCTGAGGACTTAAAACCTCATGGAGGAAGAAGAGGAAGACCCAGTGAGGTGTGCATCCAGCTCTTCTCCCCCTTCATGGCTAGCTGTATCAGTCTGCACTAGGGAGCAGAGATTTCTGGCATAAATAGAGCTAGCAGGCTGGGCTCTGGGCTGTTAGGGGTCCCCAAGGGACCAGACCCCTTTTGGCTTAAAGAAAAGAGTCTGTTCATCCTGTAGGCTGGAGGAGGTGGGCAGGCCCTTGCATTTAGTCACACAGATTGGTACCCACACTCAATGTGAGACTTCCAGCAAGCATTGTCCCCACCTTATGGCATGAGGATGGGGGGCTCGCTGAGCCCCACAAAGTGCTTAAGAAATAGCAAATGCTTAATAATTTTCCATTCCTTCTCTTCTGCCATGAAGATGAGGTCAGCATGGGTCCCTCCTCCAGGGAATAGATAAATCTCTAGGAACAATGCAGTGGGCAGTGGGTAGCTTGTGAGCTCACAGGGTCCCAAACCCTGCCAGATGTTATCTGAGCAAGTTGCTCCATTTCTTTATCAGAGAAAGGGACACAGTGGTGGTGGAGTTGATGAGAGGTTCTCTTCTGGGTACTCAGAGCATGTGGGTGCAGCTGTAGGCAGGGCCTTAGCCCCCCACAGCGACAAGTACTTATTAACAGGTAGCCCAGAATCAGCTGGAACCACAGCCTGGGGAGGCTATGCTTTATCAGGAAACCATGCATCACACAGTCTCTGAAATTAGGAGAAACTGGTCTAGGGCCTCACATCCTGAGTGACTCCAAGTACCCCTGATGGCCTGGAAGTCTTCTTAATTGGGGAGCATTCTTAAAAGTTGAAGGCCAGCCATACTGCCATATTCCTGCAATCCAAGCTCTGGGGAAACTGTAAAAGCAGGCAGATCACCATAAGTCCAATCTAGTAGTGAGACCCTGAACATCTTGTAGACCTGCCCCTAAAATTAAAAAAAAAAAAAAAGTAGAGTCCTAAACTCTAGAACTTAGAGCTTTCGACCTGAGCCCTGGAGCCTGGGAGAACTGCCAGGGCTGAGGCTGAGGGCGGAGTCTGAAGGGCTAGGCTCCTACCCCAAATATGGCCATGGGAAGGCTGTGCCCGCCCAGATCAGACAGACCCAGACCAGACAGGTGCCAAGTGTTTCTGCAAACATCAGAGCTCCATCCTTCTCCAGCCTAGGAAAACACTTGGCCTTTGTGTGCTATCTCTATCCAGGTCCTTGCCTTTGGCCTGGGGATCCAGAATCCTCTCCTGGCTCTGCCATTCTCTTTCTGAGTAACCTCTCCAAGTGTTTTTTTTTTTTTTTTTTTTTTTTTTTTTCTTTTTTTTCCTGCACAAGAACTGTGACTTCTGCCCCAGGGACTTGCAGAGGCTGGACAGATACAACTCTGGTCAGAACTGGAGCTTGGGCAGAGTGGGCCTGTGGGTCTGGTAACTAACTTCCCCACCTCTTCATGAAAGGGGCAGGCACATCAAGATCTAGCCCCTCTATGTGCCCAGCCCTGGAAGGATGTGAACAGAACCATCTCTGCTAGAAATCAGATTTCAAGGGATGTAATGGGGGGTTGGGGTCACTCAGTTGTTAAAAGAAAAAAAACCCAGGAGAGTCTGGATTCAATTCCCAGCACCCCCTCTAATAAAGGAAAGCAGATCCCAGTTACCAGGTACTTTAGCCTGTGCTAAGTGCTCAACACACACCATCTTGTTTCAGCCTCAAATCAATGCTGTTGGGGTGGGATTATTTCCACCATCTGTCAGGTGGCAAACAAGGTCACATGGTAGGACTGCAGCTGGTCCACACTGGAGGGAGGAACATGGAGCATCCTGGGCAGGAAGAATGCAGAGGCTGTTTACATAACTGGGGGCTTGGTGTGTCTAAGCTCAGTGGACCACCAAAGAAAGGAAAGCGGAAATGAGTCTTCTGAGAGCTGATGGGGACAGCAAGAGGAACTTGGCTGGTGTTTCTCTGGCAGACTTTTTGGGATCCACTTTGGTGCATGTGTCTTAGTTACTTTTGACTTGTTGCTGGGACAAATACCCAACACTCAAAATAAAGGAAGGAAAGGTTAATTTAGCTCACAGTTGCTGGAGGTTTCAGTCCATATTCAGCTGGCCCAAGGCTGAGTGGAACAGGGCAGAGAGCATCCAGTTCATGGCGGCAGAACAGCAACAATTATGACACCTTAGGCCACACCAATAATCCCAGCCGTACTCAGACCGATAACCCCATCAGTACTAAAACACATAATCCTAGTGGACCAAGAGTCAAGTAGTCCTAGCAGTACTCAGACCCATAGTCCCATCAGGACTAAAACACATAATCCCAGTGGATCATGACTCAAGTCTCAAACTCTAGAAATCCCCACCTCATGATTGTATGAGGCTTTGGGGGGACAACTAGACATAAACCATAACAGCATGTATGGAGAGAACAGTTGGAGGTTCATAGGCTCATAGTCTCTCCATCCAGATCACACTGGTCTGAGCAGCCAAGGTTGGGGACAGGAGGGAAGGGAGGAGGAGAAAGCTCAATGTCTTTGAACAGGATATCAGGAAACTTAGCTATGTGCAGGCGCCTCTGCCAGCCACTCCCTTTGTCCAGTGACCTGGTGTGCTGGGGTTGCACATGGTTGTGCTGATGAGCCATGCATCTAACCCAGGACCCTGAGGACCTGAGGTCTAATCTGGCTCTTGCATCTTCTTTCTTGCCCAGGACACTCACCACCACCACCTTGTGAGTAAGGGGCAGCAAGCATGGCATGCAGCTCTGTCTAGTAACCTGACACCTGCTTCTGCTGTTCAGGAGGCCCCCTGGCCTGCTGGTGTCCCCAGACTTCCACGCTGTGGTGTGCCTGACCCACCTGATGGGCTGAGTGCACGCAACCGGCAGAAGCGCTTCGTGCTGTCTGGCGGGCGCTGGGAGAAGACAGACCTCACCTACAGGTAGGGGCCAGAGGCCATGAGAGCAGACCTATGGGTCTGTGTGAGTGCCTGCCACCCTCACCCCTGCTTCCTGAGACACATGCCAGGGCTTGATCTACATGAATGACAGATCCATTCATGTGCTCCCAGCCGTCCATGGACTAACAACCCGTCTGCTGGCTGAGACACACACAGAAATCCACACCCACCTGCAGCACAGGGGCCACCCTCTGGCATCATCATCCAGAGAGTCTCGGCATATGCCTAGACACAGGTGTTTCTGAAAAGGCCAGGCCTGGGACTCTATGGCGAAGCAGCCCTGTCCTCCCAGAATCCACCATCATAATTTAGGCCATGTGTAGCCATAAAAACTATGGCGAACAGGGATAGGGAGTAGCCTGCTCTTTACTAGATGAGGTGAGAGGTTCCTGAGAAGGTGGTGAGGAAGCTGAGGCTTAGCCCAGGAGAGAAGATGGCCTAGTGGCACACAGCAGCGCACCTGATGATGTTGGGGCCTTGGGAGTTCCTTGGGTGGGGAACTAGGAATAAAGATGAGGCTTAATGACCCAGGGTTGCAGGTGTGGTGGTGCACACCTGTAATCCCAGCACTCGAGAGGCAGAGGCATAAGGATCACTGTGAGTTTGAGACCAGCCTGAACTATATATCAAGACTCTGTCTCAGACAAAAAATAAAAAGGACCCAGGATCTCCCCAACAGTGACTAGAACTGTCCGGGGTCAGGTTCATGGTCCCATATTGTTTGTACCAAATGCAGAACTATGTGCATCTAAATACATACAAGTCAACACAAAGGATTCACCCACATGGCCAGGAGACTTCCTGGCTAGACCTGAGGCCCAAAGCACGCTCCCTGTGGCCCTTGCATACACATACACACTGAGCATTCAGGGTCAACCTGGCTCTTTCATCACAGGGGCTCCCCTGCCCCAGGGTCAGACTCCTTGCCTCCCCTCCAGAATCCTACGGTTCCCATGGCAGCTGGTGCGGGAGCAGGTGCGGAAGACGATGGCAGAGGCCCTACAGGTATGGAGTGAGGTGACACCACTCACCTTCACCGAGGTGCATGAGGGCCGTGCTGACATCA
Organism: Capromys pilorides; assembly: GCA_004027915.1. Lineage (NCBI taxonomy): Eukaryota > Metazoa > Chordata > Mammalia > Rodentia > Capromyidae > Capromys > Capromys pilorides. Next base: position 7,565 of record PVKN010026095.1, read on the forward strand.
TGATCGACTTCACCAGGTGAACCTCCAGCCTGGGACCCCTCTGGGAATGAGCCCCACTGCCAGCAGCCACTGACTCTGCCCCCACTTATCCACAGGTACTGGCATGGAGACAACCTGCCTTTTGATGGGCCTGGGGGCATCCTAGCCCATGCCTTCTTCCCCAAGACCCACCGAGAAGGGGACGTCCACTTTGACTATGATGAGACCTGGACTATTGGGGACAACCAGGGTAAGGCCTGGCAACCCATTTCCAGATGGGGCAAACGGGAGATGATAAAGAATGGGGGAGGGGCACTTGCCCGGATCTGGAACCCGGGAGGTGTGGTAGGAAAGGGTGTTGCTGACCTGCCTGCCTTTTCCAGGCACAGACTTGCTGCAGGTGGCAGCTCATGAATTTGGCCATGTACTGGGACTGCAACATACAACAGCAGCCAAGGCCCTTATGTCCCCTTTCTATACCTTCCGCTACCCTCTGAGCCTCAGCCCAGATGACCGCAGGGGCATCCAGCACCTGTATGGCCGGCCACGGCTGGCCCCCACCTCCCACGCCCCAGCCATGGGACCCCAAAGTGGAGTAGACACCAATGAGATTGCACCACTGGAGGTGAGACTTGTGAGGGTAGAAATTCAGGAGGTGAGGCCCTGTCCTGGTGTCCCCCTCAACTCCTTCTGGCCTTTGTGGCTCCAGTGAGGCCTCTCTTCTGGCTCCTCTTTCCCACCCAAGCCGGAAACTCCACCGGATGCCTGTGAAGCCTCCTTTGATGCTGTCGCCACCATCCGAGGCGAGCTGTTCTTCTTCAAAGCGGGCTTTGTGTGGAGGCTGCGTGGTGGCCGGTTACAGCCCGGGTACCCTGCACTGGCCTCTCGCCACTGGCAGGGACTGCCCAGTTCTGTGGATGCAGCCTTTGAGGATGCCCAGGGCCATATTTGGTTTTTCCAAGGTATGTGGGGTTTGAAAAGCAGCTTGAGAGACTTCCTGGAGCCAGGAATGTCAAAACCAAGGGTAGCAACAGATGAACAGTTCTGTAGGGACATAGTGTGAATGGATAAGTTGCCCTGAAAGCCGAGAGTCAACAGAAAGTGTGGCTCACTCCTTGGGTCACAGCTGGGAGCCTCCCAAGGAGGTGGCTCTTGAGATCAGAATAGACTGAAGGTATTGCACAGTGGTACACTCTGCCCTCAAAGGCACCCATTGTGTGCGAGTTTCTAGAGGTGATGAGGTGGTTCTCTTAAGGGTGCAGCTTGGGAAGTGTACAGCAGGGATCTGATTCGGGTCTGATGACCTGGAGCTTGTACTTTCCACTCTCGGCTGGCAGAGATGAGAGCCTGGAACATTCCAGGTGGCAGAATTTCATAAACAAAGGTGCAGCATTGGAGACTCTGTGTGGGTTCCATTGAAGCCAAGGGCCTTCTACAGCAGGGGCTTGGCCAGGCAGTGATCATCAGCATTTCTGCTTGGCAGCCAAACCTTGGGGGAAAGAGGAACCCCAAGCAGCCCTCTGTTGATTAGAATAACCTCATTCATGTGCTACTTTACAGCCTTCACTGCCCGCTGTTTCCCAGCTGGTCTCAACCTCCCTTTGGGGCTAGGGCTCCTGAACAGGCATTGGTCCATAGGTCTCATGGACAAAGAAACCAAGGCTGGGAGAGTCTGTGGTGGTGGCCCAGCAGGTCTACAGGGATTGGGAGTGACCGCAGTGTCTTGACAGCTCCTTGCAGCCTTAACTCTCCGGCAGGTACCCAGTACTGGGTGTATGATGGTGAGAAACCAGTCCTAGGCCCTGCATCCCTCTCTGAGCTGGGCCTGGCGGAGTCTCCAGTCCATGCTGCCTTGGTCTGGGGTTCTGAGAAGAACAAGATTTACTTCTTCCGAGGCAGAGACTATTGGCGTTTCCACCCAAGCACTCGACGTGTGGACAGTCCTGTACCCCGCCGGGCCACGGACTGGCGAGGGGTGCCCCCTGAGATTGATGCTGCCTTCCAGGATGCTGACGGTGTGTTGGAGGGTTTTGGGGTGTGTAGTGGGGTAGCTGGTGGGATGGGGGTGCAATGGCTGCATCTACCACCAGGTGGTGGCTGGGCCCTCACCCTCACTTCTGGAAGCCCAACACTGCACAGCTGCTTTGTCCAGATAGCCAGCTCGTTCTGGTGCTTAGCCCATGTTGGAGATGAAGAAGTAGAACTAGAGAAGTGCAAGGGCATGCCTACATCCCTCAGTCACAGGCTCTTTTTTTTTCTTTTCCTTTCCCCCCCAAATACTGGGGACTGAGCCCAAAGTCTTTGCACTGAGCCACATCCCCAATTCTTTTTTGGATTTTTATTTTGAGATAGGGTCTGTTAAGGTTAGGCTAGGCTCCAACTTGTAGCCTTCCTGCCTCAGCCTCCCAGCATGCCAAAATTACTGCCGTTACCATCGTGCAACACTTCTTATGAGCCTAGTTTTCAAAGGGGCAAAGAGAGGCTCAGGTCCCTAGCTGAAGCCACTGAGATGGACAGAGCTGGAGCCAGAACTCCCATCAGACAGTTTCTTCTAACCGGGCCTCCCTCAAGCACAGAAGCCTAGAGCCAGGCTGCAACTCAGCGCCCAGTTATCTCACCTGCCAGCCCAACTTTGCTTCTGTGCTTTCCCTTATTGGGAGACATTGGAAAAGCTGTCTGCATGTGGCCTCGAATTCTAGAACTCCAGGATGCCACTTCAGTAGTGTGACTGGTAGATGGGGAAGTGACAAAAAGGCTGGTGAGAGGAGTGGTACCTGCTTTCTTAAGAGATAAGAATTAAATCTTCAAGCTCCTGGCATCTGTGAGGCTGGGTATCACCCAGGAGTGAATCCTGGTGCAGGCAGAAAGGCTGCCTGGAGGGAAAGAAAGTTCTAGAAAGCTAGCTCTGGAGCCTGCAGCTTTAAAGAAACTTGGCAATAGCCAAGGCCTTCTCATCTTTTTTGCGTTCCCTGTCCCTGCGTGGAGCCTAATAGGCAGACATAGGGGCCAATGTCCGTTTGCACATACCTGACCTTTTTTTTGTCTTTAGGCTATGCCTATTTCCTGCGCGGCCACCTCTACTGGAAGTTTGACCCTGTGAAGGTGAAGGTTCTGGAGGGTTTTCCCCGTCTTGTGGGCCCCGACTTCTTTGGCTGTGCTGAACCTGCCAATACTTTCCACTGACAACAGCTTGGACGCCTTCGGGGACTGATCCGTGTCCAGCCACTTATATCAAGACAGAGACCCACAGCAACTTTTGTGGCTCTGGAATCAGGCATGTCTCCTCTGGGGGGAGGGATGGGGGAAGGGTACAACCACCATGACAACTGCAGGGAGGGCCACGCGGGTCGTGGTCACCTGCCAGCAAGTGTCTCAGCTCGGGAGGAGAAGGGAGGCTATGGCATTACTTAGAAGAGGGTGGTCTTGGACCAGCTATAACCACCTGTGCAGGTCATAGCCAAACCTGGGTCTCCATCACTGCCTCAGGGTAGGACCTTAGCAGAGATGGGGAACTACAATGTCCTCACTCTATCCCTGCTTTGAGGTTCCTTTAGGGTACTGGTGCTAGAGCTGGGGTACCAGGGTCCCCATGACCTTTCACTCTGGCCAAGCAACTGGGCCTCCAGGAAGGGTTCTTTCCTGAGAAGTCAACTCTGGGTAGATACTTGGATTGGGCCACCTTCTGCCTGGTGATCCTAGAGATCACTTCTCCATGGTTCAGGCTAAAATGCCCCCAATCAGCAGGGTTGGGGGCTGCTTTTCCCTGGAGACCCCGAGGCCTGGAGGCCTCAATATACCTCAGGCTTGTCCAGGCCATTTTCCCCTGAAGCCTTCATCCTAGCACTGGTATTCTCCAAAGCAATGTAAATGTGTGTACAGTGTACAAAACAAAGGCTTTTTTTTTTTTTTTAAACTGAGGACTATCATTAAACACAATTGTTTTCTACCTGCCTGTGTGCTTTCTTTGACTGTATAGCCTGGGTCGGGAACTCAGGCTAAAGCTGGCCCTGGGCTGGGATCTAGAGTTGCAGCCCCTTTCCCCTAAGTTTCTGGGCCCGAGGACACAGTGCCCAAGGCTCTGCCTGCTTTCTTCCTCAGTTACCTCTGTAGGGACAGCTACCGTGGCTTCTTAGCTAGTTCCCTGCTTCCCCATCCTCCCTTCAGTTCATCCTCCCAAGTGATATTTTATCCCATTATGCCATCATCCAGTTATATCCTTGATCATCTTCACTGCTATGAGAATGCAACAAAACTCAGTTACTGCTAAGTTCTGGCCCTAGTATAAATTGCTGAATTATGGTGGACATTTAATATGGCTGAAGCCCTTAAAACAACAGCTTATCTTTTCAGAGACCACCTCCCCACTTCTCCAACCCAGCTCAGAATATAATTTCCTTTCACCTTCCCCACTGCCACAGGAAAGACCCCAATCAGCTCCTCAGGTATTTCTAAACATCCCCTTCAAACTCCACCCCTAGCAAAAGTCTGTAAAAGCCTCAGCTTTCTTCGTCTCAGGCCAGAGGACCTGCCCCATCTGCCCTCAATCCTCTCCATGTCTTTGGAGTTAATAAAAGCTTCTTTTGTCTTTCCTATCTCTTTACTGCACTGCTGAAAAACCCATCAGTTACCACCAGCCTTTCCAATTGTCCAGCAGCCCCTTGCACTGTCCTCCAGCCCCATGTGTCTTCATAATAGAACATAACAAGCCTGGAGCATGCCTGTATTCCCAGCACTCTACAGAACTGAGGCAGGAGGGCTGCTAGTTTGAGCCCAGCCTGGGAAACCTGCCAACATAGTGACTTAGCAAAACCGTGTTTCAAAAAAATATGCAAGGTCTGGGCATGGTGGTTCATGGGTGTAATCTTAGCAGTCAGGAGGCTGAGGCAGGAGGGTTGCTGTATGCAAGGCCAGCTTGGGCTACATAGCTATATGCAAGGCTAACCTAAACTATGTAGTAAGACCCTGACTCAAAAAAAAAAAAAAATATATACACACACACACACACAGATACAGATATTTATATATCTGCAGATGTAGCTCCGTGTAAAGGCCCTGGGTTCAAAACAAAAAGCACATATCTCACAGTCACAGCTGCAATTTTATTAGACTGAATTGTATAAAATCAGAATAGGTAGGGGCCGGGGAGATAGTTTCGTGGCACAAGTGCCTTCCTGGCAAGTGCAAGGTCTTGAGTTTGAACCCTGGTCCTGAAAAAAAAAAAATCATAGTAGGTCATTTTTGGTTCGCAGAATTGTTCTGATATATAAACTGCTTCGACACTTTCCTTGCCCTTGGTTGATCCTCAGGGGGCCCACGGGACAGAGCCAGGGCAGGGCTGGGCTTACAGGCACAAAGCAAAGAGCTAAGGAAAGAATGGAGATGTCTCCCCTTCAACGCTCATCCGATGCGCGGGCCAAACCAAATACCACCTGGGCCTTAGAATGGTGCCAAACCCCAGAGCCTTTGCCCAAGCCAACCCCAACCCAGTGTTGTCATTCTGCCCATCCCTACAGCTGCAGAAACAGCTGTGGGCTCAGAACTGGGAGAGCTGTTCCCAGGAGATCTTTTATCAGCTCAACTGCATCGTGCTTTCGAGGTGGGGAAACTGAGGCGCAGGCCTGAGGTCACAAAACATGCTCAGGCCACTTTAGGCTTTCAGATAAGTCTTTCTCCGGGTCTTCGGGTCTCATTTCCTTTTCTCGCCCCGAGTCCGAGCTGTGAGACTACAAAAGCCACCGCGTGAGTCAGGAAGCGCCCCAGTGGCTACTTCTGTCCGCGAGAAGCTTTCCACGCACCAGACAGGTTGCAACCTAGAGGGGAGAAGAAGTTGGTCTCGGCTCCTTTAAGGTGTCAGCCCGCGCGCGCACGGCCTTTTGTTTAGGCGGCGGCCGCGCGCGCGTCAGCGTCAACGCCCGCGCATGCGCACTAAGGAAGGCCTGTTCGTCGCGGCGGCAGCTGATCCCGGCGGTGGCGCGAGCGCCAGCCCGGCCCGGCCTTGGCCTTCTGGCGTCGGTCCTCCTCAGCCGGGTACCCTCTAGCCCCGCCCCAGCCTTCCCGAGTCTTCAGAGCCGGGCCTCGGCCGCCCCCGAACCCTTCTGCCGCAATGATGATGATGGCGTTGAGCAAGACCTTCGGGCAGAAGCCCGTTAAGTTCCAGCTGGAGGATGACGGCGAATTCTACATGATCGGCTCCGAGGTAGCCCCCGGCGCGTTCTCTTCCTCCCAGGCTCCGGCCCCGCTGGAGCCCCGGGGGCGGGCCTGTGCTCCGGGAGCGGGAGCGCGCGTCTCCATTCATCGTGGCGGTGGCGGCGGCGGCGGCGGGCGAGCGCGTGCTTGGGCCTGCGGGGCGGGCCCCGTTGGGCGTGGCCTGGCGGGCGTGCCTGACCCG
>PVKN010026096.1:0-13921 GCA_004027915.1 Capromys pilorides
TTTGTTTACTTCAGATGCTACGAATTCAGAGATTTTAGCTGCATGATTCCCAATTTCTTGTATTGTAGTGACTCCTGTATATGTTTCAGGTGGGCTTCGGACCTGAGATTGCATTTTGCTCCTTGTCTGTATCATTATGAGTAGCTGTGATCTTTGGTGCAGGATTGCGTGCCCGCGGGTTGTTCCTTCAGACTGGGCTTGTGGAACTGCTGAGTTGCTTATAGGCTAGGGGAGAGGGGTCTCACTCACCTGATGCGTCTGGCACTGGGTGACAGGCTACACTGGCGGTGGGCCAGAGGATGTCTCACGTGGCAGGCCTGGAGCTGGTGGGCCTGGCGCTGCCTGATGCTGATAGGCTGTGCTCTTAGCGGGCTGGAAGTCTTACTTGGCGTTTGGCGCTGGGGTGCCTGGCACTCCCTGATGACAGTAGGCTGTCCTGGCGGTGGGCCTGAGGACCTCACCTGGTGAGTCTGGTGCTGGTAGACCTGACACTGCCTGGTGTGTCTGGCGCTGCCTGGCGGGCCTGACACTGCCTGGCGAGTCTGGCGATGGCAGGCCTGGTGCTGCCTGGTGACAGTAGGCTGTGCTGGCGGTAGGCCTGAGGACCCTCACCTGGTGAGTCTGGCGCTGGCAGGCCTGAAGCTGCCTGGTGCGTCTGGTGCTGCCTGGTGCGCCTGACGCTGCCTGGCGAGTCTGGCGCTGAGTTACCCCATTCTTATAGTCCTTCCCATAGCATGAATCTGGAATTTTATCCATTCAGAATATTCCCTTGACTGGGCCAGACTCTTGGGAATGAGCCAGGGCTGCTCCTTGGACATGGTGCCAAGTGTTCTGGTAGTGAGGGAGGGGAAGGGAGGATGACACAGGGGAGCAGAAGGAAAAGATAGCTAATCGTGTTTGTTTCCTTACCTTCTGTGTATGATCAGCCTAAGGTCACATATCCTATCCGATCCTAGACAGCTCTTTGTCCTCTGGGTTTTTAGGATGGCTTTTTCCTTTGCTTCCTTCAGACAATGGGGAGAGGAAGGACACCGAAGCACTAGACTACACATCAACAACACAGTACAACTCACAGTACCATACTATTTTTCTTGATTTCCTTGTACCAAATCCATACTGGCAAATAGTTTCTTGGCCTGTCAAATTATCTATTTATCTTCCTGCAGAGGTCCTAACACACTTTTGATGGTGATAACTATTATTTTAGAACTGCTGGCACAATTTACAGAGATCTTCAAGATGTCTTACCTTATCTTAATTTTTAGTGTATACAGGTGTCCGTTGCTCGGTTTCTGGTTTTCTAGAAATACAACTTGATACATAAATTCTCCGTGCCAAAAATTCCTTTATCTATAAAGTAGGTGCAGCAATATCTGTCCCATACATTTATTGTTTTGCTGAAGCAAGACATGCCGTTTATATAAACTACTCAGCAAAATTCCTATCTCATCTAAGTGCTCATAAATGTTATCCATTACTAGCAAAAATATTTGCCTATTCCTACCTATCGTTTGTATACTGCAACAGGATTGGGTTTCAGCAAGCAGACAGTTAGGTTGAGTTCAGTGTAAAAAATGTTTATTAGCGTTAACACTTGAGAAGGGAGGTGGAGAGAAAATAGGAATAGACAGAAAAGAAATTGACCCATAATACAGTCACTTGTGGGGAGCTAGTATGTGAATGTTGCCCATCAGATGTTCCACATTGAGCTAAATAGACCAAACTCAACACCCTTTTAAGCTCAGTCACCAGGTGTGGAGTGCAATAAAGCCCTGCACTTGCGGCTGAACCTGAAGGAACCCATAACTGGAGACTCTTGCTAATGCCCCTGCCCGAGCCAGTCAGCAAGTCCTTTGTGTCTATCATGCTGCCATTCGTGTCCAGTTTCAGGGAACAACCTTGTCTGGGTTCAGGGGTACTCCTTTCCTGAGGGGAAATTAGAACAGAGAAGTCAGTAGTGTGTTCTATCATACATGCTGATATGATTGGTGTCAAAGCTATAACAGAGATTCATTTCTCTTTCACCGTCTAGTCTCATTTACTCTCCCTTCAGGTATCCCTTGGCCTTCATGGTTTGCATATTGATGTGATCCCACCATAACGCTCAAAATATGTGGTAGCTGCTTATTACATATTTCAGACTATGGTTGCTCTACATATCCTTTTATCCAGTCAGATTAGAGCAGGGAATAGCAAGTGAATCACTTGGGTTCCATCTATGTTCCCTCTATTTTAGCAAGCTTATTCTGTTCTAATGATCAGAGTTAATTCCTTATTATTTGATACAAGGTCTTGCTATGCAGCTCAGACTCACAGTGATCCTCCTGTCTCAGGCTCCCCAGAACTGGGATTACAAGTGTGTGTCACCATGCCCAGTTTCGGGGCCAGCATGACATGCAGTACTGGGGGTCAAACTCGGGTCCTTATGCTTTCCAGGCAGGCAGTTAGACTGATGAGCTATCTCTCCAGCCCAGAGCTTATTACTTATTGCCAGTACACTAACTGCTCTTAGAATCTGTTGGTCATAGATACACATAGGAGTCTATAGTGTCTGGGTAACAACTGTACCTAATAACGTAACAATGTTCTTGTTGTTTCATGGAGGTGACAGAATATCCTACTTGTAAACCAGAACCTCCAGCCATGTGGAACTAAGTTTGGGACTAGGAAATGTAAAAATCCTCAGCAGGTGATAGAGTGGTGGGGATCCCCACTCTCTTTCCACCTAGGTTCCTATGTATGTTCATTCTTCTAATAGAGACACTTTGCCACATAAGTCTTTGGTGTCATTCATTTGCCACACACTGAATAGTGACACCTGTGATGGCAGATTATTGTCTGTGGGCTGGTACTTTATACCTTTTTTAAGACATTCTAGTGTCATGACCAGCTGGCATTTTTGGATGCTGTGGTATATGAAACAGCCAGTGAATCCCATGGTCATGGGTCTTCCTATTCATCTCTTGGCAAAAAGTGAATTTCCTGCTATCCTTTGATGTTTGTGGGATCCCATGGCAGGGAATCGAACTCTGCTTTCTTGGACGTGATTAGGACCTATGGACAGGGGAGGGCAGCTGGTACATGGAATAACAATGAGAGAAAGAACCACAGACCTTTCCCAGATGAAAAAGCATGATGCATATAACTTGTCACCACGTACCTAGGCTATGTCCTTGATGAGTCACGCCATACTGGGAATGTAGTGTAGGCTCTGTCTCTGTCCATTTGGATATTTTTTTTTGTACCAGTAGTTAAAACGGCCTTGATCAATGGGGTGCCTGCTGTTGTTCACCCATAGCTTCCACCTGTCATTGTGGCAACTTAGATACCATCCCACTGTGTCAGCACTGTAGTAGACAATGACAGACTGGCTGATGGTAACTGGATAAAGAGTGTTGCCTGTTAGGAGTCAACACACAAAGAAATCTCCATGCCCATTTTCATACATCCATTCAAAGGACTGAATTGTAGCCTCTTTGCCTTCCAACATTTTCCCTTTCAGATCTCTGACCAGCTACACAAGCCACTTCAGGCTATCCATAGCCCATATGTATTCTAAGCAAATCTCTGCTCTTTTGAATAAAGAAAATGAATGGCTAAGTGCAGTCACTGTCCACAGCTCTTCCCATTGGAAGTGTTCTATCACTTCTGTCATTTAAGGCTCTCCCTGGGGTAGTGCAGCTGTGTCCACATAGACAGCCAATTCTCTGAACCAAACTCAGTATTTTCACTTTCCCACCAACCTACCTTGAGCAATCTCTGAAATGAACAGAGATGAAAACTGAAAGAGGCACATTAGCGCAACAATGATGCACTTGTGGGAGTCTGAGACCTTAATGTTCATGCTTCACCTACAGTACATTGCTTCAGTCTTGTAGTCAATTATTATTGGGGCTACCTGACTTTATAATCTGGGGCATCTGATAGGATCTGTCTGTGATGGGCAGATCTAGTTTCGAGGTCCCAATCTGCTTAGACATTTTTTACTTTCCATGGTCTAGTGGCAAGTCAGAGATGGTTTGATCCAGAGCTGTGGGTGCCTGCTCCATGAATCTCTCAGTGGGGCAGGTGACAAACTCCAGAGCAGGTAACCACAATACTGCAGCCTCTGCCAACTCATATATCCTGTTCTCTGTGTTAAGTTTTGGAGGGCTTTTTTTTTGTCCCCAAATAAGGCCCTGATATTGGTTTCTACTTTTCTTAACTGGATATTCCACCACATTTCAGTTCAGTCTTGTCTGGTTGAGCTGGAACCATGATTTTCCTAACTATATCTCTGTATCCAAAGTGGCCTCTTTCTAGCATGTCTGGTTTAAATTTATTGAAATTGTCATTTCTTCACCTTTGCTCTCAGATGCTCATTGTCTGTAGCACTCTAATATCACTTTTCAAAAGTCACTAATATATCCTCTTACCTCTTATTTCCTTCAAATGTCCAAATATCCAATGCGCAGCACCCACTATGCCTCTACTCCTGGTTCACTTTCACCAATTGGCCTTCAGTGAAAGTCTGAGCAGTGAGACAGTCTGCTCCTGCCAGGAGCTAGCTGAACTCCAGTTAAAACATAACGATAGGTTCCTTACTTGCCATCTGCAAAGTAAGTGACCCACCTCTAAGAATCCATCTGATCATGGCTCCTTCAGACTGCTTCTAGCAACAAATGACATATTAAACTCTTTAATATGTTGAATTATTTATTATGACTGAACCCTACGGCAGAAAGGTGATTATGAAAAATAGTATTGTCAGGGAAAAAGGAAAACTCCAATATATGCATGGCAAAGCATCAGTTAAGGGAGTACGGGCAGAAAACCTGTGCAGCAAGTTGTCCTACTTTAAGCCAAAGTGACTGAGCCTTTGTGGCTACCTGGTAAACCTGCAATGGGATGGGTGTAGCTGAGAGCTGTTTGCTCACTGCAGCTGAGGAGCAGCCTTTCCTTAGAGGAGGACCTGAGCATTATATTTCTATGTGTATAACACATGTGAGCGTGCAGGAGTTGCTCTCATATAAAATAGTAACAAAAATAATTTGAAGTTAATGCTGTCACGAGTGGAGGCTATCATCAGCATGTTGTCCTCATATTCCATTGTGATGGATGAAATTGCCAGCATAAGACAGAGCAGTCTGGATCAGTATTTGCCCTGAGGTGTTTTCCCCTCATTATTTGTTCCATGAGAAACTGAACAAAAAAGTGTTCAGAAGTTAAATTGTTTGGGGCTGCACTGCATGCCACTTCCACCTCAGGAATTCACACCAACGACGGCATATTTCAAATTTTGAAAAGTTTTGTTTTGTTTTGTTTTGAGTCATGGTCATGTAATGCAGCTCAGGAGGTTGCCTTTGAACTCAGTATACATCCTAGTCTGACCTCAAACTTCAGTGACCCTCCTGCCTCTGCCTTCAAAGTGTTTGGGTTACAGGCATGCATCACCATTCCTGGTGAAAAAGTCCTGTTTCAAAGATACCTGTTTAGCTTGTTTTATCCAGTGTTTCCAGAAATTATTTGACTCTATGAACCATTTTGTTGATAACATCTGTGAATAATCTTTGGAAACAGAATCTGGGGAGACATACTAGGACAATAATGGGGCAAAACACTCATAGTGATGGGCAAGAAATCAGTCACTTTTGTGCTGGAAAATGAACTGCGTGTTCATTGACAGATGAGATAGAGAACATTCTGTATGTATGCATGAGTGGAATAGTAGAGCCTCAAGAAAGAAAGATCTTGCCATTTGCAACAACATGGGTGAACCTGGAGGACATTGCGGTAAGTGAAATAAGTCAGTAAGAGGAGGGCAAATTACATGATTTCTTTGAAAGTCCAAAATAGTCAAACTTATAGAAGCAGAGAATAGAAAGGATGGTGAGGTAGAGAAAGAAATGAGGAGTTGTTCATTTCAGTTATGCTTTAAAATTTCAGTTATGAAAAATGAATTAAGGACTGGCCAGATAGCTCAGTGTACTAAACCGCCTGCTTAGCAGGTGCAGGGATCAGGTGTTCGATCTCCAGCATGCCATGCCAGCCCTGGCTCGAATGCATGCTGAAATGGCAACTTAGACTGGGCATGATGGTGTGAGCCTATAATCACAACGCTTGGGCAGCTGAAAACAGGAGGATCACTACAATTCTGATCTGTGTAGTGAGACCCTGTTGACCCTGCACTACATACATAAAAAAGAACTAGTTCTAGCAACCCGCAGTATAGCCTTGGCCAGCAGACCATAATACTTTAGTGTGCTCTCAAAAGTTAGAGTGTAAATCTCATACTGTGTGTGTGCACATGCTCATACATACACAGACACAGGACATGCAAGACAGAAAGTAACTCTCTGATGTGGTAGTTATGTCCATTGCCTTGATATTGTCATGGCTTAATAGATCTACCCATATGTGTACATTCATCAAGTTGTAGTCATTAAATATGTATAATGACTTGTGTGTTAAATCCATCTTAATAAAACTTTAAAAACTATCCCTGTGTTACAGTAAAAATCATAACTTTATCTACTAAGTATGCCCTGGAACTCATGAGAAGATTCCCTAGAGATAGATTCCCTAGGGGTTTGACACAGGAAACACTGCCTTTTAAGGGTATTGCACTGTTCCCAGGAGGGAGGAGATGAAGTACTAAGGTTGACAGATCCAAGTGCGGGTGGAGAGAGGTATGTGATAGTGAATAAGCATCCTACTCTTACTAAAGGTCTGAAGAGCTTGGGACCATTCTGCACGGGCTGCGAAAGGCAGATGGCAGAGGGTTCCACAGGCAGACTTCCAGGCCAAATGGATGTCTTGGCCTTTGGATTTTCCAGCTGTTGCTGTTGATCTTTCCACACAAATGAGGCTAACATCAGTGTAGAGAAGCATTTATATCAGTAAGCATGATGAGTGGATCGTGTACTTGGCATTGTTTGTGCGTTACATCACTTTTGACAATTACAGTGACACCTGTTTGCACAGGATTTACTGATGATCCAACTTAAATCTGTGTAGAGAATTAATTTGTGCTTGAGAAACAAATTGAAATTGTAACATTTTCTCCATAAATGGTCACTTCTATACACATAGAATTTGGAGTCCATAAACATGGCAGTTTGTCAGCATTGATGATTGGGAAATGTGGCTCTCAAAAATACAAAATAGCCAGGAAGAAAAGTGGAATATTTGGAGAGAGTAAAAAAAAAAAAGTCAAAGGTTACAAAGAAAATTTGATAGTGACTTCAAACCCCAAAACACCAAAAAAGCTGTTTCCTTTCAGCTGTAACTCCACCTGCTCCCCAGAGAACTACATTTCATCCATTATCTGCAGTTCACCATGACAAAAGGTCACCTATCCCTATGGCCAGAAAGAAAGTGGGTTATTTGCTCCATCCCAAAACCCATAAGTAAAAGAGAGTTCCTGGGAGCAGACAGATTGTGTTGCATTTGGATACTAGGATTTTCTGGAAAGGTCAAGCTGCTTTTCATGGCCTGGACAGGGCCAGAGGAAAATCCAAAGGGCTGGAACCTGATAGAGGCTAGTGGCATGCCTATTGAAACAATTAGACCCTGTGGCAACAGGATGGCCCTGTGTTTCTGTGTCTTGGTGGCCACAACTGTCCTCATCCAAGAGGCTGAAAAACTGACATTGGGACAAATTATATGAGTAAAGGTCCCACACTTGGTCATAATCTTGATAACCAACCAGGAACACAAATGGCTTTCAAATGCCAGGATGACTTAGTACCAGGGCCTGCTCTATGAAAATCCTCAAGTTGTCCTGAAACTATTCAGACCTTAAAGTTGGCCACCATTGTGCTAACTAAAGACGGAGCTCCAGAAGTTCATAATCAAGACATCAGGGGCCTCATCCCAGTATAATAAGTTGATTGATTTTGAAAAAGCCATTCTACCATTCTGCACCTTTGTTTTATAACTTGGAAAACTCAGATGTTGACTTTAGAATGGTTTGTAAAATGTCTTCTACAAGGCTCCAGAATTTCAAAAACTTCCAGGACAGAAATGAAAGATCTGAGACCAAAGCCTGGTTCTCTGTCTTTTATATATCCTTTCAACCAAGTAAGTCTTTTACACATATGTATGTACTAGAAGTAGACTAAAATATATTGTGTTGTGGGTAAAAATTTCCTTTAGATAGGGCTTATACAGTAAGGTTTTTATCTTGTCAAATATTTAGCTGCTAATAAAATTTTGAAAGGTGGAAGTGGGGCATCCAATTCCATGCTTGTAAGATTCTAGCCCTGGCACTGAGAGCATTGAAGGGATTGCCTGGCTGAGGTATTTTGTTATTAGGTTTTGTCCACAGCATTTTCTGATAACTTCAGGTCATTTGGTGGGTTTCTGGTTTAGCTGTGCTTTTTTGGCATGTCACTCACCATAGTTCTCTATGTAGAAGAAAATCCTGTTTTGCAAAAACCTTCCAGGCCAGATGACACCACCACTTTGCTTCACCTTTCCTGCCCTCTTCGGTTTCATTCCCAGCCTTTGCAATTATTATTCAAAACGAATATTGCATCTTGCATCAAGAGTGGAGCCTGAAGCTTTGCTTAAAATCACCTCAACATAATTCTTCAGGCCAGAAGTGGAGGGTGACAAAGCAAGACTTAAATGTGCTGAAATGTTAGGTTCCTTTGTGCCTGCTCAGGTCTCCCAGTTCCCATTTGCCAGTGGCTCAAACTGCCAGACCCTCAGCCCCTTGTGGCTTTTCATTTCTTATCCTTCCATCAGACTTAAGTTTATCTGGTCAGATCTGAACCTGCCTCAGACCATACCTTGACACCTATGTGGATTTCATTTTCTGAGCCTATTTTGCACAGAAGGCCAGGGTTGCAGACAGTGGTATTGTTGATGCAAAGGGGGTCTTTTGTGAGGTGTACAGGCTGCACAGAGTATTCAGCAGAGGGCTTCCATCAGTTAGGATACTGGTATTGTGAAGTCAGACATCCATGATATTTACAAATCTGCTTTGCTGTTATCAGAAATCTTAGCTTCTATCTGGAGTCCAGAGAAGAGACATGGAATCATTTTAAGAACACCGGATGAGGACTGGCCAAATAGCTCAGCAGATTAAAACACTTGCAACCAGGCACAGGGGTCCATAGTTTGATCCCTGGCCCTGCCCCCAGGGCATGCTGAGACAGCAATTGAGACTGGGTGTGGAGGTGTGTGCCTGCAACCCCAGCTCTTGGGAGGCTGTGAACAGATGGATCACTACAGGTCCAATCTAGTAGTGAGAACATGAACACCCTATATATCCTTCCCTAAACTATAGGAAAAAAAGAAAAAAGAATAAGGGATGGTGGGAGACCAGAGGCAGGAAGATTGCAAGTTGAGACCAGCCTGAAAAACTTACAAAGCATTGTCTCAAAACTTAAAAAAACTGAATTAACTCACTGAGAAGATGCTAGGCTCAACTCCTATTTCCACAAAAATCAAAATCAAAACAAAATGAAACAAAAAACCTGAAACGAAACCAAACCATACCAAACCAAACCAAAAAACCTTCAAACCTAGAACTGTGAAATAGCACCAGGACTGTGTATAGCCACATTTTGCTTTTCTCTGAGGCTAGCTTCTGCTCCATTTTATCCAGAGATGTTGATGGAAAGTAGACAGTAATAAGAAGGCCACAGACAGCTTTGAATCTCATTCTTTTCTCCTGCTTGCAAAGAGGAAGTATGCTCTCTCCTTCCACCATGTGTGTGACAAATCTTGAATGAAACATCTGATTGGCGAAACTTGTGTCCTGTGGTTACTTTAGCCCTGGTTCTGAGATGGGTCCACAGTGAGTCCTGTGAACGCCTTTTCATTGTGGGGGTGGTGGGAGGACAAAGGCAAGTGTTCTGGATATTGTGTCTGCCAGATTCTCCTGCTAGAATAATTTCCACTGAAGAGCATTTTATCAGACCTCATAAACATATTGCAAAGAATGTCTTTCTTTTAGGCTCTGTCACTATTTGGATGATTCCTTTACTATGGAAAGAAAAAATGAAAGAAAACTCCTAAAAAAGCTTCCAATCATGGTGGTTGTGGGCCACAAAGTTAACATTTGGCCAGAGGTATCTGTCATGAACTAGGTGTTATCTTGCCCACAAGTAATGAACTTAAGTATCTACACTATCTCCTATTATCAAGTGAAAGTAGTATGTACATGACTGGGCCCAAGCAAACCTTGAAGGTTTAAGTAAGCTACATAAACAGTGGCCCAAATATTGCTGCTTCCCTGCCTTTCATTCTCCAGCATGAATCTGTAGCCTGATGGGGAGTTCCCTAATATCAAGGATGAGATGAAGCAAAGCTTTGCAAGTGGTTCTAGATGATATGCATTTGCCACCCAAAAGTGGGAGCTGTGAAACCACAGCCCCTCTCGACATCTCTGCAAGATAGTGGTGGAGGGAAATATTCCCAATGATCAGAACTTAGGGCACCATACCTGGTTGTGCACTCTTTGGGTGGAATAACAGTTAGGTATATGGTATTGAAACAATTGATTTGGTTGGATAATCACGGACCGGAAAGAAAGTTGTTACAAAGAGTCTGACAAAGAAATTTAGAGAGAATATGACTGACCCTTCTGAATGAAGAAAAACCAACAGATATTTGTACCTGATGGCTGCTTTATCAAAGGTGACCTCAGTAGAGAAGGAATTTATTTAATTATTTGTTTGTTTATTTGTACCAGGGATCAAACTCAGGATCTTGTGCTTGCCAGGCAAGCACTTATTCCACTGAGCTATCTCTTCCACATCCAGAGGGGGATTTTATTTTATTTTATTTATTTGTTTGCTTGTTTGTTTGTTTCTTTATTTACTTATTTTATGGCTGCCTCAGCCTGCCCTGGTGTTGGGGCTGGCGCAGCATGTGGTGCTGGGGATTGAACCACAGTCCCTGCAGTTGCCTGAGCTTTCCTAAGCAGGCACTTTAGACCACTGAACCATCTCGCCGGCCCCCCAGAGGGGGATTTTAATAATCAAGTAAAATGAATCACCCGTTCAGTGGATATCTTCCTCCTAGCTACCCTGTCACTGCCCAGTGGGCTCATGAACAAACTAACTATGGTGACAAAGATGGAAGCTATGCACGGGCTTAGTAAAATGGATTTCCATAATCCAAAACTAACCAGTGATAGCAAGCATTGAGTATTCATTTAGTCAGTGATAAACACCAACACTGAGACCCCAATATGATTGCCTCCCTGGAGGTGATGGTCACCTGGAGGAGAGAAATTAGGTATGATTTAGGAACACATGATTAGGTACGAGGTTGGAAAAGGGTGAAATTAAGATAGTTTTATATCTAAAATAGGACAGTGATATATCTAGGTATACTTAAATGTCTATATTGGGGTAAAGGATATCTAGATAGCTAGTAAACCATAATTTTTGAGTATGTACATGAAGGTATCTCCATGATAGGTTAGTCTTTCAATCAAAATCCCAAATACAGGAGGTTTTTGCTTCATGAAATTTATATAAATATCCTTCTGTCCTTTGAGGAAGGAACCCTGATAAAAGGGAATGAAAAAGGACAAATCTTCTGTCTTCTTGGTCTGCCTTCTTTCTCTGCCTTTAAACATTGAGATTCTGGTTTTTGGTCCTCAGACTTGGAGGCATGCCTTTAGGTTCGATGGTTCTACGGTTTTTGAACTGGAAATGAATTATCTCACTGACTTTCCTGTTTCTCTGGTTTGCAAATGGTGGATTGTGAGGGTTCTTGACCTACAGTACCATGTTAGTCAGTTTCTTATTGATCTGTTCTATCTATCTATCTATCTATCTATCTATCTATCTATCTATCTATCTATCATCTAGCTCTCTATCCTATCATTTATTTCTTGTCTTTATTTCATCATTATCACCACCACCACCATCATCATTGTATCCATCCAAATAGTTCTATGTCTTTGCAGAACACTGACTGACACACAGAGGAAGAATAGTTTTATTCATCTAGACAAACAAAACAATAAATGCTCATATTATGGTTTAGACCTAGAATGTCCCTGGGACTCTCTCATTTGCTCAGAGGTGGGGCTTTTGGAAGATCATTGAATTTCAGTGACACTACACTCATCAATAGATTCATCCAATAGGAGTTCAGTAAACGGGTATGCTGTTGGGAAAGGAGGCCTGGTTATAGGCACATCATGGAAGCATGACCTAGGAAGGTGGGTGGCCCTCCCAGGCTCTTCTCTTGTCTTTCTGCATATTGGCTGTCATGGTGTGAGCAGCTTTCTGTCTGCATGCTCTGTGATGCTGAGTCTGCCTTGGAGCCAGGTGATGTGGGACTTTAACTGGGGACCAAATGGGCCTGTCCTCCTTTAAGCTATGAGGGCCAGGTATTTTAGTTCAACAAGGAGAAGCGACTAAGATGATCCAGGTATCCATTTTCAAGAGAGAGCACTGTACATAGTTTCAAGGTAAATCCAGAGGGGATTTGAATGACTTTGGGAGATACAAAAATTACATGTTTTGTTATATAGGTCTTGCTTTAACTTGCCCTTAACCACCCAGCAGAAAAGTTTAGCCATAAGGCGTGAAACGTAAAGCTAGATTAGTATGCTGAGCTGTAAAAGGCTTAAATCAACATCTTCTGACATTGCCAGGTCTGCCAATAACCCACTACGATTATGCAATATTTCACTACATATACATCTACTTTCTCTTAGTTCAATGAGAAGAAATTTTTTTTAACAATAATGATTAGGAAAATTATCATGTCTGCATCCTGTGCTCTAAATAACTGCTATGAGGACAAAAATATGCATTGCATCAATTATTGGGAATGTACTATGTACTACTAATGTGTTTTGAAACTGTTGCATTGTTATTTCTTATTAAAAGTAATAAAAAATTAGCAGGATAGAAAGTCAACATCCAAAAAAAAGGAGAGAGAGAACAGTATAGTACAGGTTACATGAGCAGCATCGCATCTGCTGTACTGATGTTGTTCTCTGGGGTATGTTTGGTACTTTAATGCCAAAGTCTGAGGAGAATAAAAAATTATACCAATAAACAATAAGGAAAGCAATGAAAGGAGAATAAAGAGAATTAATTTGATTGGAAGTCAAAGTTCATAGTGGACTTGAAAAATCCTAAGCATTTTCTGATTCAGGCCCATACCTGTGTTTTTAAAATTTGAGGTTAAATTTTCCTAGAATAAACTTAGCCATTTTAAAATGAACTATTCAGTGGCATTTAGCACATTTACAATTTGTGCAACAATCACCTCTATTTATTTTTAAAAATATTTTCACCAACCCCAAATAAAATCCTATACCAATTAAATAGTTACTTTATATTCCTCCACCAATCTCTTTGTGTTTCTATGTGTTTATCCAATCTAGATCTTTCTTAAGCATGCAGTCTCTATGAAAGGGCTGTAAACATGACGCCCTGCACAAATACAGTAAACAAAAGAAGGAAACTAGATACACAAATAGAAAAAGGCTAAGGGGCCTGCAGACAGGCACACTTGTTAAAGCATCTGCTCAGGCAGTCAGACACGTTGGACTTAGATTTGATCCCCAGCCCTACAAGCCTCCCCTGCTGTGCCCTAAGGAAATCCTCAGACAGACAAAAAAAAAAAAAAAAAAAAAAGAGAGAGAGAGAAAGAAAAAAAAGAAAGACCTTCTAAACTTTTGAGAGCTGGGTGTGGTGGCACATGCCTATAATCCCAGCATTTGGGAGGCTGAGGAAGGATGATTAGGGCGACTTCAAGACCAGCCTAGGCTATGAAAGTGAGCTCTAGGCTGGACTGAACTTCATAGCGAGACCCTGTCTCAAAAAGACAAAAAAAAAAAAAAAAAAAAAAATGAAAAGGCCAATTTGGGAGAAAAGAATGCAGTCTTATACAATTTGTTGGGCCTGCCTTCTGTCACCTAGGATATCTTCAAGATTCACTGATGTTGTAGCATATA
>PVKN010026097.1:0-13929 GCA_004027915.1 Capromys pilorides
CATTGTTATGGAATTGTGTCATTGTGCAGATATTATAGATTGTACTTACACAAATGAAGATGGCTACAGTATCACCAGGCCATGTAAACACATAGGACCACCACTGATTATGTGGTATACCATGGCCTGAAACATCATTCTGTGGTGAATGACAGTCTCTAGCCCCAGCTGACTTATTATGTAGCCCCAGAGACTGAGCTGAGTTATTAATTAGCAGAATTATTCTACAGCGATTCTTTTATGCATTGTACCATAGAATGAGAGGCATTTTTAAAAGCAATATGAAGTAGTAGAAAGGTCAAATGGAAGATCCTGGAACTCTGTTTCCTATCTAAATACTAGATAATTAACAGCATAACACTATGCATTTCTGCTGGTCTATGGAAAGAAGTAGTTGATGCTTAAATTTATCCCATCTCCTTTTTCAATTGCTTACATTTTTTCATATATACATCAGTATAGGGTCTCTGGGGTCTCACTACATGGATCAGACTCCTAAGTGATCCTCCTGTTTTCAGCCTCCCAAGTTCTGGATTACGGTCACATGCCACCATGCCCAGTCTCAATCACTGTCTCAGAGCACCCAGGAGCAGAGCCAGCATGGAATGCCAGGGAACGAACCCTGGTCCCCGTGCCTGCCTAAGCAGATGCTTTAGTCCCCCGACCTATCTGGCTGGTCCTCTTCTTAATTTTTTATATGCTTCCTTTTTTCTTTTTCCTTTCAATTTTGCGTGCATATACCTAGTAATATGAATAACCTGTTGGAAGACAACATTATATATTACAACAAATGCTGTAAAATTCACATCACTTTGTTAAGTGATTTTTTTTTTCAGGACCGGGGCTCAAACTCATGACCTTGTGCCACGGAGTTATCTCCCCAGCCTTGTTAAGTGAAATTTTGTATCCCTTCTAATTTTTTCTGTTTTAATTCTAATTTGTACTCTCTTTTTTAAAAAAAGTCAAAAATTAAATTAAAAACTGCAAAGAAAAGCACAAGCACTACGGGATAGAGCTCAGAAACTGACTCACAGTGTTGGCTCTGAAAGATGCAAAGATGACAATTTGAACAGCATCTTTGCTTAACATGTAAGTGTGAATTAGCAAATGGAAAAGGAGTATCTTAGAAAACTCGCTGAAGGTATAAACTTATTAATAATTTGATCTTATTTGTTTTGTCCATGTAAAAGCACTTTGCTTCCTGGAGAAAAGCAATGCAGTCCTTGGGACCTAGAAAGCACCTTTCTCTACTTAAGCAAGCAAAAGCCTCAAGTAATGGGCCATCTCCTTAGAGGGACAGCGGTCCAATATCACTCACTGCCTGATCTTGGTGCTATACCAACTTTTTGGGGTATAGAGTAGCTCACAGGAACTTACCCACCTCACCATTTTATAAGGTGCTATACTGGGCCACCAAATTGGAAGCACTAAGGTAGAAGGGGCTATGCTATACTGAACAGCAATGTATAAGTCTTCACAGATGTCCAAGCAAATCATGTAAATACCAGGCTGTATTTCCTATTTTAAAAAAGTAATGATGGCCGGTGTGGTGGTATAATCCCAGTGCTCTAAGAAGAATGTCAGGTGAACCACTGTTCCAGCCAGCCTAAGCAACTTAGTCACGTGGCAAGACCTTGTCTCACAACTTAAAAAAAAAAAAGAAAAAAGCTGAAGGGCTGGAAAGGCAGATCAGTGGTAGGACCCTCCTGGGCTTGATGCCCAGTCCTGAAAAATAAAAGGCACAATTGCCCCATGGAAACTCCTAGGAGGTCCAGGGGGCAAACTATGTCAGGATATTCATTTCACATGATGGAGAAGTGAAACTTTTGTTACCTATTACTAAGAAGGAGACTCGGTTATCTTGCTTTGATCTTGCAGGCCACTCTAACAAATCTGAGTGTGTTTGTCCCATCCATTTTCCAAATGATTTGAAAAGCTATGTGACCCCAAAGGGAAAAGATTATTCAGGATGCACAATATCTGTACTTCCCAAAGCTATTCCTCATGGCTCTGACATACAGTGGAGACCTATGGCAAATAGCAACACGGTGATATCTGGGACAAGCACCAATGAGAGAATTGCTGGAGAGGAAAGTAGCATTCTTAAGACAAAGAAGTGGCTGCTTGTTGATACTGAATCTCAGAAGAGATAGGTTCTGTGAGTCCAGGAGACCCCAACGCTGAGTGAGGACAGCATGTGCAACATTAGGGTCCAAACAGGTAGGTGTCATGCCTATCTTTCACAGGAGCAGATCGCACAGGCTCCAGACTACCTGAATTGGCTCGCTTTAAGCCTCTCTCAGTCCTCTCACCCTGTGGAGGCTCTCTGGAGATAAAGCAAAGGTGCAGCCTGGTTTATGACTCAGAAGAGTGTGCTGGTTCAAACCAGTTGTTGACTATAGCATGGCAACCCTAACCAAGAGTGACACAATTTGGAGAAAAGGGAAAATTCTTCGAGGAGGCAAGGCAGCAAGTTATATGACCTTACAGCAAGAGAGACTAAGAAGTCAAATCCCTAGGAGTTCCTCAAGCCTTAGGAATGGCCCATGGCGATCATTAGTATATCTTCCCTCAACCTGGATCGTGGCTTTGAGCGACACACACAGGTCACTCTGACCCTTCCTTTTACAAGTTCCTACAAAATTCTTATATCTGCTCTACAAGAAAAGGGAACAAGATAACCTTCAAGCACAGAGTGTCCTCTCCTCTCTATTGCTGTCACTATCACTATCTCTGTCTCTCTCAGTCTCTGTCTCTGTCTCTCTCTTTCTCTCTCTCCACTCTTTCTTTCTCCCTTTCCTTTCCCCCTCCTCAAACATCACATGCGCAGTGGACTTCTCAAAGCAACTACAGAAAGTGGAGCAGAGGGAAGTTGCTGCCCACGACATCTCCCAAATCCCATCACTGCATCTCTGGAGTGCCTTAAATAGATCTTCTTTTTATGGCCAAATTAGATTTCATAGCACCCTGTCATGGGAATCATTGATCCTCCAAACCCTTGGAAAATTTGCACTGTTCCATGAGCCTGAGATGTGGTCACGCCGATGCTCTCCATGTGGGTTAGCTGAAATAAAAGAAGACTGAAGATTTTTTAAAATTTAAGGAAAAGTTCCCTTGTGCTGAAATATAGTGGCAGATTGGGTCCTCGCTGAAATATTCAGGTTTGCACATGGGTTTTTTCAATCATAATCACAAAACTCCTGCCAGGCAATAATGATCATAATAAACTAAGGAGACCTTGGGTTGAACAAATCACTATGGTTGACAACTGAGCTGTAAACATGATCCTAATTAATGAATCTCTGATCTCTCTTCCAAGTTTCTGGCCATTAGCCATGCTCCTAATTAAACTCAGCCTAAGAGCAGAGTGGATCTGTATAGGCAGCACAGCCACTGACTAAACTCTGCCTCATGCTGACGTCGACCCCACCGAGGTTTGATGGCTTGGCTGCTGTTTAATCTGTGGAGATTCACATCTGACATAATGTGTGCATAGGACTCTCGTCAAAAGCATTCCTGATGTATGCTCGATTTTAGTTCCAATTTTGCTGGAATGTGGAGAAACTGGAGTGGAAAGTGACAGAACACTGTCTCATACTTGCCAAATGGCCCTGCAGTAGGTCACAAGGAACAAAGGGTGCTGGTCTTTGTTTCTAAAAAGTAATTTAAAAGAACAAAACAGAAATACCATGTGCTCTGCCTTAGGGTGGACAAGAGATGACCACCATGGCAGGTTAAGAAGCTAAGGCCCTGTCCCAAGGCACAGCTCTCTCCTGAAAGATCCCTGGCCCACACCTTCTGCTCCAGGTCCCTCTGCTCAGAGTCCATCTCTGGTCTCTGAGCCACCATTTCTTGTGCCATTTCAGACTCTGTGTGAACCATGTGGTGTTAAACACTCCAAAGAATCAGTGGTTTTCTCACAGACGCTCCTTGACATCTGTTCTTCAGCCTGACAGCCATTTTTGATGCTAAAGGAGAGGGGAGAGAGAGAGAGGGAGAGCTGTCTCCAGGCAGGATCCTCTGCCACATACATCCATTGCGTGGTGTTGACAGTCCTTCAAACAGCGTTCTGTGGGGGCAATGCTGTCTCAGTAAAAATTCTCACTGGGATCCAATGATTTATTTAGCTAACAGCTTAGTTAATTATGTCAGTTTGACAATTTCAAGAAGGAAGCAAAAACACACACGGGCTGGATAAGCAGTTTGTCAGATACTAAGACACAGTTAGGAAACCCAGTGATTCCTTTGTAAAAATCTGCAAGCTATCAAGCATTCCCCTACAATCAAGGGCCACAAGTACGTTTCCATAGGACGTGCTTCCTCCTCATAACTGAACAGGGTAAAGTAAGCAAAAACACCATAAAAAGGGATGCATTTTGCAAATAATACAATTTTTCTACCGAATGGAGAAGGGGTGTTTCAGTCAGAATTTGTAGGCATAGACTTCAACTTCTGTTCTTCTGAGTGACTCCCTCATGACCTTAACTTTCTCGTGTCCACAAGGATCAGCCAGGTTGAATTACTGTTATTCTGTTCTAGAATGTCGCTAGATAATGAAGACTCAGAGGGCAGGAGTGTCCAGGGCCTGAAAAGGAGTTGGTAGGAAGTTGTGAGTCAGCAGACATCACAGATTCTTTGCTTTAGAGCCAAAACTTTGTTACTCACCTGGCTGAGGGTGGTCTTCTGTATTTCTTATCACTCTACTGGCTTCATCTGTACTCCATTAAAAAGCTCAATAGTTGTATTTTCTTATTATTCCTTTTCTTTTTGGTGGGACTGGGGTTCAAACTCATGATCTTGCACTTGCCAGGCAGGCATTTGTACCGTGGAGCTACCTCCCTGACCCCCTAATAGTTGTATCTTTTTAACAAATTCTTATTGATTTCTTTCCTTCATAGGCCCTAAAGCTAGTGCAGATTTATTCATGCTTGCCATGTGTATTTTGTAGTTCCCCAGGGTTAGGGCTACAGGGCAAGCAAGACAGTGTTGGCTGTCATGCAGCTACATGTGCTGGGGCTTAATATAGGAGATACAGCCAGGTGTCATTCTCTTATGAGAAAAAGACAAACAATAGGAAAATGATGTTAGGGCTGGCCAGATAGCTCAGGGGACTAAAGCACCTACTCAGACAGACTCAGGGACTGGGGTTCGACCCCCAGTGTGCTATACCAGCCCCATCCCCGGGGTACGCTGAGGTGGCAATTGAGACTGGCTGTGGTGGCACACACTTGTAATCCCAACGCTTGGGAGGCTGAAAATAGGAGGATCACTAGGAGCCCAATCTATGTAGTGAGACCCTGTAGACCCTGTGCTAAATACATAATAAAAAGAAAACCAGAAAATGACTTCAATGCAGTTGAAAAAGACATAAGCAAAGTCCACATGCAGACTGTAACAGATTGCTATATAATAGAACGCTACAGTGGTAGTACTCTCAGCACCCTTATTCTCTTCTACAACACAATCATAGGCATTACATGGCTCTGGGTGGTACAGAAATCCCCTTTACAAATGCTCCATCATTTTCTTTAACCAAAACCTTTCTTAGGGATTCAGTACTGCCTTTAATGGATGAAGTTGATGAATGTTCTGAGAGTTTGAAATGAACAGCCTAAGATAACTATTAAAGAGAAGAGTAGAGATTGACTCTTGTTTACCTCAACATGCATACTCTTTCCACTATGGTAAAACTACTCCGAACATTTCTTGTTCCATTTTCTTTTTTTACAGACTGTTTAGTGAACTGAAGCTTGCCAAAACCTCACTCTGACTACAAATCATGGAGCCTCCCCCATGAACTTACCAACTGCTCCCAGAGTTACTTCTTAAATCTTGTCTTAGCTATTACATTTTTGTCTGATATGTAAAGCAGTCATCTTAACAATATGAAGGGTACTAAAATTAGGAAAAATGACTCACTATTCAATACTTCTTGCTTGTGAGTGAGACGAAACAATTCAGGATTAAGCTTAGAAGTCTGTATATGGTTCTAGGGATAAGGAGCTCGGGGAATTGTCCTGAGGGCCATATAAGACACTTCTTTTGCACTTTCACTGAGAAGGGAAGGTGGATGTGCTGAGTTTATTGCAGAAGGATGTAAATGAAAGACTTGACAGGACTTCAGGGTGGCAAGTACCATGTGTACCAGGATGCATGAGTATATTCAGGGCATGCAAATGTGCTTCTTCTCATATGTGGTTCTTCTGAAAGGCTTGCATTGGAGGGTGGTGAATAGGTACTGGTGACTGAAATGATTTCATGAGATTCTATCCAGTCTTTGTCGTTTGGCCTCACAGCAGCATGGAATAGCAGAAGGAAAAAAAGTAGCATAAAATAAAACTATTTTCCTTAATAGAGGTAAAAAGAGCAGCAAAGAAGAATTTGGGTCTTTTGGTCAGTCTGGGGCTCTGCCTCTACCCAACCATGGAGGCTGTATTCAGCATTTGTCACTCTTAATATCTACATCTCAATTGTAAAAAAGGACTGAAGTATTTTGATCCATTCTCCATGACAGTTTATAACAAGAAGGCCTTGGGATAGCCTGCACCATAAATAAGTTCATGATGATAAACTACTGTTTGTTTTGATGAGTATTATATCCAAAGAAAGTACTTTAGATACATACTGGGCCTGACACATGGTAGGCATTCAGTAAATGCTTGCTGAACAGATTATAAATAGCACATATAAAAATACTTTGAAATGTAGAAAAAATGGAAAAGGGAAGTATTATAGTTATGTCCAGCATCTGTGGAAGCTATTCCAGTATATCTTCCTAGCCTCCTCCACCTCCACACTACTCCCATGCCCATTCCTATTAGTTGGGACAGGTTCAACAAGAACAAATCAACAGCATTCATCTCTAAAAAATAAAGCCAAGCTAGTGGTTATGTGGTGTGCAGCAGAATATCTACACTGCAAAGGCTGAAGTGACAGAGGATGCTATTAACATCTCTTTGGGGTCTTTTTATTTTTCCAGAGCCTTATTGAAGAACATGTGAAGAAATCCTGCTGGCCAGAACTTAGCAGAGATAGAGGCGTAAAAGTCAGAAGGGAAATTTTCTGAGTCTATCAGCTTTGAAGAAAGCCTTCTGATATATCATTCGTTGACTTCTGGGGAAGGCAGTTAATTTCCGTCCCAGCTGACTGGGGAGTTATGATCAAGCACATGTGATCAGATATCAGTTGAGTAGGCACATACCTGTGCCATGCAATCAAAAGTAGCTGATGCCCATTTGGCAGCTCGCTATTAAGTGAGCATTTT
This sequence comes from Capromys pilorides, assembly GCA_004027915.1. NCBI lineage: Eukaryota > Metazoa > Chordata > Mammalia > Rodentia > Capromyidae > Capromys > Capromys pilorides. The sequence continues at coordinate 7,265 of PVKN010026097.1, forward strand.
CTAGTCGACCTCCCTGCCCCACCAGAGTTGCCTCTCAAATATAAATGTCAAGTGAAGCAGAAGAAATTAATTTAATATGCTTTATGGGCACTGAGTATTACCCAGAAGGCTAACAATGGCAAAACTGAGTTATAAAAGAATTGGGAATGAGGATGGTTTATAGACTCTGGCATGTTGCCCAGAGTAGTAGTGTAAGTGGGAGAAGGAAAGGCGGGTAATTGGGGTCAGTGGCCAGCTTTCTTTTCAGCATGAGTGGCTTTTAGACATGGCAGGACTTTCCCTTTCAAAGACAGCACATGAGCTTTTGTTTCAAGACTGTCTCCAAGACACCAGAGTGCCCATGTTTTCCACTGTAAAGGTACTGGGTTACTGGCGCTGGCAGTAGATTTGCTTCTAGCAGTAGGAGGACTCCGCACAAGGCAGAGGCCAGGAGCCCTTAACTAACAGATATTCCGCATGGAAGCAGTTTAGCACGTAGTTCAAGTTAAGGGTCTGGCTCTGAAATTAAATCACCTGGACTTAAATTTCACTTTTGCCATTTACAGACTGAGCTATGTAGGCAGCATGTTTAACTTTTAACCTTTGTCCATTCATGTTCGGGTGGCTCTGAGGTTTTTGTATATAAACTAGGAGAAACACCAGCACTTATTTCAGAGAATAGTGAAGAGGATAAAGTCCATTGATATGTCAGGATATAGAACAGTTCCTGGAGCACCATACTCAGTCAACACTGGTTGTAACAATTACACTGTCAAATAAGTACACAATTTGACTTTCCATCTTTACTTTTGAGGATGTTAACAGCCTCCAGTGTTCTCTTTTCTCCATCAACGTGCAGAAATTATAATGCTTATGTGATTTTGTGGCCTCATGCCTACTTTTTAACTGTAACCTTAATCAAAGTATGGTGGAGTTTAAAAACCCCTTCTCAGTCAAAAGTATTAAAGTTGAGTATTACTTCAGGTACTATCTAGATCAGTAACTTTATGATAGAGTCATGCACCCTCTTGGGATTTCATTTTCTCATTTATAAATGAAGTGGTTGCACCAGTTGGTGTGTCTATTCCCAATATTTAAGCAATCTACTACCACCATGGAAGTTCAGACACTCTCACGCCTAAATTCCTGGGTGATTTAGCTTAGCAGTTGCTTTGTGTTGAATTCTAAAGGTACAGCACCAGTTCTGCTTTCCCAACTCACATTTTTAACATACTTCCTACCTCCCACTTCTCTTTTCCCTGCTCTATCACTTGGCAACTTGGGGACCCACTGCAGTAAGTGGGAGGAGCTGGAATTTCCAGAGTCCAGCTAGCCTGCACATTGCCCCCTCCACTTTCCTAGGTCACCCTGACATTTCTTGCAGCTTTTCAAGACTCCTGATCTCTTTTCTTCCTAGAGCATCATCATCTCATCTGCAGAATGAGTAGCAATCATGTGTTTACAGATCCATTACTCTTCCCTTCACTTATCTTCAAGGCACCAGAAGTGGAAGTCGTAGTATCACACACAGCAAATTCTCTACCTTAATCATGGCCTTAAAGGTTACTCTAGGAAATTGTGACATGATGTGATTCTTACCTTAGAAACTTGATATAAAGAAGTAATATGTGCTTAGAAAATGATCTACCAGCACTTTCTCTTATTAGCAACTTTTTTTGTATTTATTTGGTTAGTGTCTGGTTCTCACTAAAATAAAAATTAGATGAAGGTGGAATATATATCTTTACTTACACAAGAATCCCATCATGGAACAGAATGTCTGACACATAATTCAGTATCAACAAATATTTATTGAATGAATGATTGATTGAGTTAGATGAACCTATTAAAGTCATCATCTGGGACTTAAAATCATGCAGAACTCCTTCACTGGAAATAAGATAGGGAAGAGGAGATTCCTCCAGAAATGAATGGTAATACTCAAGCCAACATCTTCTTATCTCTTACTCAGAAGATTCCTGTTGCACTACAGGAAATTCTTGGCTTGGCTGCTGTCTCTGCCTCATAAAATGACCTTAGTACACATCTCCATCCAGTGATCCCGAAGAGTCAGTACACACGAAGGAAGGACACATTTAAGAGCCAAGCTTCCAGGTGGATCACAAAGAGTAAATCAACCCAAATAAAGTTTTAAGAAAGGCAAAAAAAATCAAATGGACAAATGGGACTCCTCCTAGGAACACAAGGATCGAAACAACCAGTATAATCTACCATATTAAAATCAAAGGCACTCTCTGCCATCACTGCCACAGCTCCTCCCTTTTTGCTCTCACTGTGTGGTTGTTTTTCACCCCTTGAACTGCTGCCCTCTGCCATGTACCACTTTGCCTTGGAGCTAACCGTGTATGGACTGAAACTTCCATAAACTGTGAGCTAAATAAACTCTTCTTTCCTTAAAACAAAATCAAAGGCAAAACGCTGTAAGATAGGTCAATTGATGCCACAAAAAGTGGCTAACCAAATTAAATGTATTTCTTAGTATAAACTCAGAGTGAATTAGGCATAGAAAGTAGCTGCTCAAATTTAAGGTTTTTTTTTTTTTTTCAAGTGAAAACTGTAAAACAATGAGAATGTAAAAATTCAAAACTATCTTGATATTCTTCTCTGAATATTTCTCCATTATCTCTAAATTCATTAAAATTATAAGAAAGAGTATTATATAAAAAAAAATCCTTTAGGAAAAAAAAAAGAAAGAAAGAAAGTAGCTGCTCAAATGATAAGGAGTGCCTGCCAAAAACCTGTAACTAGCACTGCATTGGTGATGAAAATGAAACACTTCCCATCTGAGACCAGGACCACAGCAATGCTAGCTTTCCTCATCCGTCCTACCTACCACTGAAACAGCACTGGGAGTCAGTGCAGAGATGGAAGAAAAATAAAGCTAGTCATTAAAAATTGGAAAGAGAAGAAACTATCCTTGTGGGTCGGTGACATGATGGCATCTATAGAAAAGTCCTAAGAAATCTATAAAATCTCTAAAAATGAATATAACAGGTTTCCCAGATACAAGGTAATGACATAAGAATAAATGCTATTTCTAGATAGCAACAATGAACAACTGGACACTGAAATTTAAAAAAGCATTATTATTTAGAATAGCTCTAAAATTGAACTCTAGGTACAAATCTAATAAAACATGCAAAGGATCTGTATGTAACAAAATGCTGCAGGAAAAACCAAAGATTTGAATAAATAGAAAGATATGCTCATGTAGTAAAGATGGAAAACCCAAATTCCAAATAAGCTTCTCTTTCCTTTTCTCTTCTCTTCTCTTCTCTTCTCTTCTCTTCTCTTCTCTTCTCTTCTCTTCTCTTCTCTTCTCTTCTCTTCTCTTCTCCCCTCCCCTCCCCTCCCTTTCCCTCTCCTCCCTTCCCTTCTCTTCTACCTTCTTCCCTGTCACTCTTTATTCATTCCTTTTATAAATTGAAGTTTATTTGAAAGAGGAATCAAGGCAATCAAAACAACTTTGAAGAAAGAAGAACCACATGAGAGGCCTCATATTCCCTCTTTTCAAATCTTAGTTTAGGGCTCTAGCAGTTAGACCAATAAAGCGTTCATGGTGAAATCCATAAGCAAATCAGTGACATGAATAAAAATATAAAAATAGACCCTTACAAATGTGATCCATTGATTTTGATACAAAGGGCAAAGGCAACTCACCAGAAGAAGTGGAGTGCATTTTTTAATGAGTGGTACAGGTACAGGAACAAGTGGATATGCATGTATTTTTTTTAAAGTTTATTTTATTTTCTTAAACTTCATTTATTTGTTTGTGTTATGGCCTTCCTGGGGCGGGGTGGGGTGGGGAGCAGCGCAGCATGCGGTGCCTGGGATCAAGCCACGGTCCATGTGGTGGCCTAAACTTCCCGACACATGTGCTTTAGACTGCTGAGCCAGCTCACCAGCCCACCATGTATTTTTTTTTTTTAGCTTTGAAAACGCTTTATTTACATCCAGTGAAGGCCACTGGAATTAATGTAACAGTAAACTTTACTGTCCTTGAGTCTGTCTTGTAGAAAGATCATGGGCTTTGAAGTAAGATGGACTTGGGTGGTTCGGATTCCACCTCTGCTAGTGACCACCTATATGACTTGGATAACTGTCTTAACAGAGGTGTCACCTGGGCAACTGTAGGAGAACTATGGCAGCATCTTCTTTCTCTGAGTGTTTTCTTGTTCTTTGTCTGGCTGCCATAGAACTTAGGCAGGATGTTTCTCTCCTAGAGTATTGCAAGTACAGGTAGATTTTTGCATACCAGCCTTCCTGCATTGCTTTTAATTATTTATTTTTTTATTCATTTTAATGAGAAAAAAATAAAATAGCAATGAAACAGTTCCAAAACAAGTTAGTAGGATGGGTACAATTAGTGCCATGCATATTGTTGTGTTTATAGTGGTTATTCAGAGGAAAAGGTACAGACCCGGTATCTTGTTTAAATATTACTACAAACTTTTATCCTCAATAAACTAAGACAAAGTAGCTATATACAAACTGGTCAAGCAATGGCCATGACTCATCCAGATGGCTGACACTGACAACAGTTCTACAAAGCACTGTACATGGGTCCAAAGTAAATCCTGAAGGTATTTGACTGACCTTGAGAGATACAAAAGTTACATGTTTTGCTATACAGCTCTTGCTTAAACTTGCCCTTAACCAACCAGCAGAAAAGTTTAACCACAAGGCATAACACAGAAAGCTAGATTAGAATGCTGAGCTGTAAAAGGCTTAAATCAACAGTTTTACCAATAACGCACTGCGATTATCAAACTTTGGATTATGTATAAACTACTTTCTCTTAGTTCAATGAGAAGAAATTTGGTTGTACCAATAATGATTTGAAAAATTATAACATCTACACCCCGTGCTCTGTATAACTAATAGGAGTACAACAATTTGCATGGTATCAAATATTGAAATGTACTACTAACGTGTTTTGAAACTGTCACATTGTTATACATTGTTATTTCTTATTAAAAGTAATAAAAAATTAACTGAAGTGAACAACAATATGATATAATAAAAATGTTAAAATATAGTTAAAATAAAAAAAGTAGGGACTGGCAAGATGGTTCAGCGGTCTAAAACACCTGTTTGGGAAAGCTTAGGCAACTGCAGGGACCATGGTTCAATCCCCAGCACCACATGTTGTGCCAGCCCCAACCCCAGTGCAGGCTGAGCCAGCCATAAAAAATTTAAAAAAATAAATAAAATTTAAAAAAACCAGAAAAGTAGCTATATATCTATCCTATATATATGTATCCTTGTGTATACATTTTTTTTCTTTTTAAAGTTTGTAATACTAGAAAAAATATCATACCATGTCTTATAAGTAGATTGTAAGTCAGAGATACAGTATGAATCATAAAACAAAAAGTATAATTAAATAATATTCAGAAAATTAATTAAATATCAAGTAATTAAAATTAAATATTTTTAAAAAATATTCCAAAAATCAAATCAAATCATGATTCCACTTAGAGGCCACGATGTTGTGTACCATATGTATGAATCTATAATCCATTCAGAGTACTTGCATAGTATTTGAATAGGTGAATATATACAAAGATATCAAATAAGAAAAAGTTTCCATGGTAGTAAAGAATTACTAAGAATAAACTATAACATAAATACTAGAATTGCAAATATATGACCAGAACTTCTAACATTTGGGGTTAGGATGGATATCACACAAAGTTCTAGTATGTCATGTACATGGACAGTGTCCATGATGCTTACTGGTGGCCAAGTGTCACTTGTGGGACTGAGCTACTGCTATTTTCTTGATATCCACCCTGTAGACCTAAACAGAATAATGACCCAGAGGGTGCAGGAGATTTGTAGAACAGGCTGATGGACATATGCTGCTGCTGTATATAAAAGAATAGTAGAAGGACTGCTTTTGTGTACCTCCTTTTCTCCTGTGTTTAATCATTTGCCCTATTTTGTGGGTTCTTTCCATTCTCCTTCATGGACTTGTGGTCATTTGGATTCTTCTCTAGAATGTGTTTTAGTAAACTATGCTGAGTTGGCTTTGCCATCATCAAATTCTTTAGTTGTTCTTTGTCCTGAAAGTATTTCACTTCGCTACTGAACTTAAAACAGAGTTTTGCAGGGTATAGCAGTCTGGGCTGGAATTTGTTTTCTTGCAAGACTTGAAGTATTTTGCTTCATGCTTTTCATTGCTTGATGGTTTGTAAAGAGAAATCTGCTGTTATTCTAATGAGTTTTCCTTTAAATGTGATCTATTCTTCTCTCTAGCAGCTTTTAGTATACTGTTCCTGTGCTGAATTTTTGGGATGTTGATTATTATTGTCTGGGTGTGCTTTTAATTGGGTTGATGTTATTTGGAGTTCTATATGCTTCAGTTACTGAATGTCAAATTGTTTCCTCATATTTGGGAAGTTTTCTGCTATTACTTCTTTCCATATGCTTTTTATATCATTTGTACAGACTCCTTCTTTCTCATTGATGCATATTAGTCTTACATTGTTCATCTTTGCATCATCTTGCAGATGTTGAATTATTTTTTCTTGCATCCTAGGTGTTATTAAAAAATCTTTTCTTACCTCTTCACTAGCTGCAGTGGTGTCTTTAAGGTCTAAAAGTCTATTTTCACTTCCATTGAAACTGTTTTGCCAGCTTGTGATTGAGGTTTTAAGTTC
>PVKN010026098.1:0-13924 GCA_004027915.1 Capromys pilorides
TTTTTTTTTATTCTTGTGTTTGGTGTTTTCCCCATTGTTTATAATTTAAGCAACAGTAAAGTTGCAAGGATATAAATGTGGGGCATATATATTTCTAAATTTATCAACTCACATAGATGGGCAGCTGTAGTGGAGTCATCTTTATGAAATGCCTGCCTCTGGTTCTGGAAAACCAGAACCATCAAGTAGTAAAAGTGTTTAATATTCATTGTCTGTCTAGTGCCTTGTTGAAGAGCATAGTAAAGAGAAAAATGAAACATCTTCATGGTCAAAGAGCTAATGAACCCAGTGAAACAGTTTGAAACATAAGATAGTAACAACTCTCTGTACCAGTAACAGCCATCTCTGGAATAAGGGTGGATCTTGCATTTGCTGATTCATGACTCATTGCTAGCCCTACCATAAAGTAACTCAACACCAGGTTAAAAGAAATGCTCATTACTGCTGTGTTTTGCAGTATTTGTAAAATACTGTACATGTAACATATGAATAAGCTCAGGAACACAGATAATAAAATGCCCTACAGATAACTAGCAGAATTATGTGTTGAATATAACCCTTGCTTTGAAAATACTCTCATAATTTTATGTAATTTAGTTTATAAATATATAATTTTTAATAATTCTACTTCTGAAAGTTTTTGAAAATATAATAGTTGACTCTGAAGAACTGATATGAACTTGCTGTATTTTAACAGTGGAAACACAATCATGACAAAAGGTAATGGGGATATTGAACAGACGTACACATATTGGACAATACACAATAGTGTATAGTCTGGCAATCCAGAGAAGAGACAGTTGATGGCATGATGTATTGAGGTAGTCAAAGAAGATTTTCTTGGATAGAGTGGTAGGATTTGAAGAATGTATAAAATTTGCATTGAGGAAAAGAAAGAAAAAAACATTTTGGCTCTACAGTAGAGATGAGAAGTAATAGCAACTTAATAGTAGCAATAATATAATAAATATTTCCTGAGTGCTTACTCTATTCTAGGCATTGTACTAAAGACTTCCTAAAAACTCAAGAAGTAGACACTATTCCTAGCCTCCCTTTAAAAGTGAGGAAACTTAAGACTGTGATTAAACAACTTGTTTCAAGTCAGGCAATTAATACATATTTTATCTTTTAAAAAAATTCTTGTCTTTTTAAAGATAAATTTAGTAAAGCATCTGGGTTATCAAACTATATTAACAGAGCAACATTCATAATTAAAAAGCTCAAGGTTTAGGTTTCAAATACTTTTTTGCACTTAAGCATTCCCATCTGTATTGCACTGATTGTCAAGCCTCCAAATAAAGCTATTCTTTGGGTGTTACCAGGTCTTTTGGGAATGGAGAAAGGAGATAATGGCAAATGAAAAAGAAACACACATGGATTGGCTTAATTAAAAGTAGATTCTTTTGAGGCACAAGATAGAAAATGTAGAGTGAGGTCTACCTTCAGAACACCTGAAGTTGAGGGCTCCGAGGATATATTGTGCCAGGTCTCTTCTGTATCAGGCCTATTTGGGACAGGCTTTCACATGGTATCAGGCCTATTTGGGACAGGCTTTCACCTGGTCAAATCTAGATGTCTGCCTAGCATTCCTTATATTCTCACTACTTTTGGAGTCAGAGTCTTTTTCCACAGCCTTGGAAAAAGTTCTAGCTTAAATCTCCTAGGTCAGTTGGGCTTGGTTTTCTCCCTTTACTGCTGCTCTGGCTGGGAGGATCCCTTCTGTGGCCAAGGCTGAGTTCCATGACCTTCCTGCTGCCTACTCACCCTCCCTACCCATGCAGGAGCTGATGGTGTAAAGTCACAGAAATGTGGGGATGTCCCATCCTTGCAGGAACTAAAATAATGGACAGAGGAAGGGCCATTCACAAAGGAAAAGATGGCAAAGTGAACATAGAAATGAAAGAGAATCTACCATATAGACTACTATAGAACATAAAAGAGAAGGTTATATCTGAATCCATTTTAATTATTATACTTGCAGAGTATACCTATAAAATTGCTAGAAAGACTTTCTGTGTGAATTCACATATGCAGCCATTTAACATCTACTGTCTGCAAGGCACTGTGAAAGTTCATGTTCTTATTGTTTGTCTTAAATTCATTGCATAACTCAAGCACAACAGAGCACACATTTATGGTGTATAATTCAGATTTAGCAAACATGTGCCTGTGAAACTACTGTATGTAGAAAAAGCATTTTCAGCACTCCCCTTAAGTATTATTGTGCCTGTTTATAATCTGTTCTTCTTACTCCTCCAAGGCAACCTCTCTGATCTGCTTTTTGACCATATAGATAAACATCTATAGGTTTGCATTGTCTAGAATTATATATAAATTAAAGCATACTGTATGTACTCTTTGTTGAAACGTCTTTCATATAATGTGTGATTTTGACATTCATCGATGTTGCAGTTGCCAGATATTTTTGTGGCTGTGAGGCATTCCACTGAGTGAATATGCTGAAATTTACTTTTCCTTCATTTTACATTAAGTGAGTTGTTCCTAGTTTGACTATTCAGAATATTTTTGCCTTTAGCACCCCTGTAGAATTCTTTATATAAATATGGTGTAGGTGTTTTTTGTAAACAAATATATTTGTTGCTCTTCTAATACCTAAGAATAGAACCCGAGTCATATAGCTAGTGTGTGTTTAACTTAGTCACAAACTGCCAGATTGTTTGCTAATTTAATTCCTATCAGGAATGATTGAGAGTTCTAATTTCTTCACATCCTGGCCAGTACTTGATAGAATCAGTTTTCTCTATCATCTTAATTTGTGTATAATAGTATCTTAGTGAGGTTTAACTTAACTTTGCTGATGACTAATGACACATTCTTTTGTGACATTATTTCTCACTTGGAGATGGTAGCATTTTTCTTTAAGAAAAAATATATCTGTATATAACTATAGGTTGAACTTTCTGTGATTCCTGCTCAGGAGGTGCTCTGGGGTACTGACAGCCTAGTCGTGTAGCATCTCCCTTGACTCATTACATCCGTGAAGGTGTAAAGACTGTCTTACCTTTCAACATTCTTTACTTTGTGAAACCACTTTGCTTGAAACCAATGTAGCTTAAAATAATATAATTTAGACTGTAACTGCCCAGTAGTTTTCTTAATATGACTAGAATTTCACTCGTAAAATCTATCAGAGCCTCTTTACAAGTAGTTAAGACAAAAATCTTTTCTTGAGTGCCTTTTTTTCTGGAAAATTCCAGGCTCATAGCCAGAAATAAAGTAATGAAAGAGAGAATTTTACATCACTGTCAAATTGTGCAATTCTTTCTAGAATTGCTCATCTCCATGCATCCATAATAAATGTTTTGTCACAAGATTGGAATTTTTTTTAGAAATAACCACTTGTTTACTTTGCTTCAGTTCTGATGTTGCAGTTTAGTTTTTGATAATGTAAATCGAATATTTTTGTTTATTTTCTGGTGTACACATATGCATGCAAAGCTTTAATTTGAAGGAGAAAGTAGGATCATTTATTCTTTTTTTCTGACCCTCCTCTTTCTGATGTGCATGTCATAGACCTGCCCTTTTAAAATAGGGTTCAAACATTTTTTAAGAAATCACACAGCATTTCATCCTGACATACATCTACTAACCTTGAAAATCATTACTAATGCTGTTGTATCTAAGTTGTAGAATGGAAGAAGAGAAAGGGTAAGTAGAAGAAAGCCTTCAAAAAAAGAGTTAAGGGCAATACTAGCAGCACATTTTAAAAAAACCCTATCCAAGTCATCATAATCATTTCTAACTCACATGAAGTATTTCATATGTGGCAATACAGTGCTTAGTTATTTGCTGCCATCTGATTTAATGCAGGTAAGAAATACTGGTATCCCCACATTTGAGGATATGAAAAATGAGGTTTGGTGAGTTTAAACAATTTGCTGAAGTTGATTGTGTATGTATTGGCAGAGGCTTCATTTGAAAGTGAGCCTGTGTGTTCTAGAACACTGATTTTAATCAAGATAATATTCTGATTTGACTGGCACAAAAGTTTACTAACTTATAAAAAGATGGAAGAACAAGCCGTTTTTATAGCCTTGGAAAGTGTTTTCTATTCATGCATCTAAAAGGCATGTCTGATGCTAGATAAATGAGAAAGACTTCTCTACAAAAATATGTGAAGTATCTTTGTCATACCTGGGATATCCAACTGAGGATAAAGGCACACAGAGTACCCTGAAATATTGCTAGACAGAAACATCGTTCGACAGCAGGATTTGGCAAGCATGAGCCAAATTTTTTTCTTTTTTCATTTCATTTTATTTTTTATGTATTTAGTATGGGATCATAGTGAGTCTACTGTTCTCAGACTCCCAAGTGCTAGAATTACAGGCATGCACCAGAGATCGAATCCCAGTCCCTGGTTAAAGTGCCTAAGCAGGCACTTTAGTTCACTGAGCTCTCTGGCTGGCCCTAAATTTTCTAGTCTTCTTCTTCTTTTTTTTCCCAAGTTATATATTATATCTTCCCTCCTAGTGAAATCAGTAGATCTAAGTTTTGGAAATGACCTTAAATGTCATCCTATCAGGATCTTTTGTGTTGAGGCCACAGGGTGCCTGATAGTTGGTCACACATTGTTCTATGCGTATCAGTCACCTTTCCATCACTACAGCAAAATGCCTAAGATTTCATGTACAGTGATGAAAGCCGTGATTTGGCTTGCAGTCTTAGAGGTTTTATTCTGATTTTTATTCTACTTCAGAGGTTTTACACTGCTTTGGGGCCTGTCTTGGCCAGAAATGTTGATAGAGCAAAGTGGCTGACCATTGGCAGCTGATATAGGAGAAAAAAAAAAACAAAACGAAAGAACAACAACAACAACAAAAAACCAGCAAGGAACCAGAGCCCCACAATGCCCTTTCAAGAGCACACCCCATACCTAAAACTTTCCACCTCTCAAGGACCTCCCCGCTGTCCAGTGGCACTTAGCCTTCCTCCATGCGTCTTTGGGGGATATTCCTGATCTAAGCCATAGCACTGGGTGTGCCTGTGAAGGTGTTCCCAAGTAAGATTAATATTTGCATGGAACACTAATTGAACAAAGCAGACCATCCTCTCTCTGTGGGTGGCCTAAAGAGAATAAAGTCCGACCCTCCCCCAGACAGCAGAACCTTCCTCCTGCCTGACTTCCTTGGAACAAGGACATTGCTTTTTGCCCTACCTTGAAGATCAAACTGAAATATTAGCTCTTCCTGGTTCTAGGGCCTGCTGGCTTTCAGACAGCAGCTTCACCAGCAGCCGTGATGGTTCTAAGGCCGTTGGACTCAGCCTGGAACTGTATCCTCACTTCCACTGCCTTCCTCAACTTAGCCCCCTGGTGTGTAGCTTGCCAGCCCATATCACATGAAACAGTTCCTTACAATGATCTGTTTATACTCCCATGCATACATGTACACCTGCACATGTACTGTTGCTGCTCTTGCCATGGAGAACCCTGAGAAGTACAAACCTCAAATTTGATTCCCTCTGTATTACTCTACAACAAGTGATCATTTAATCTACGTTGTGATCAGAGTTTCCCACTCTGTTCACTCAGAGGAGCATGGGGTGGTGCTGGTCTACCAAGTGTAACTTCTCATTCTCTCCTGTGACCACCAGTCTCACATCATTAAGATTCTGTCTCCTTGTCTGAAGTTCAAGGCACCCGGGGTATGAGTGAGTTTTCCTCATGGGGTGAGTATGCTTGAGGCTGAGTATGATTTCTGGGCCTCCCTAGGCTTCTCTCCTCCTGGGTTCACCAATGTGGGCAGCAGGCATCACTCTGAGACTCAGGCCATGTGTGCACCTTTTGCAGAGCACACGGGCCATCTGCAGATGTGAACCTGCCTTCCGGAGGCCTCTCTAAACAGGGCTGTTAACCTGGGCCTCACCACCTCTGAGGTCACCATGCCTGTATCTGAATATTGCCATTCTGCCCAACGCAGATGGTGTTTCCTAGATTTTTTCCCCACTCCTTCTCACCACCTGAATGGTTTAGGTTTTGGAATCCAAATGCAAAAAAAATTTCTCTGCTTTCTGCTTGTCCCGGAGGCGGGTGAACAGAGGCATCTTAGCTGCTGCTGTAGAAGAAAAGGGCTAAGGGGGAAAGGAAATTTTGGAGGTGGGTAGAGGCAGTCAATTTAATTTTTCAAAATAGCATCATTACATTTATTTGAAGATTTCTAGGGATAAAGAAATAACTATTTTCGGGCCGGCGAGATGGTTCCGTGGTCTAAAGCGCCTGCTTAGGAAAGCTCAGGCAACTGCAGGGACTGCGGTTCGATCCTCGGCACCACATGCTGCGCCAGCCCCACCACCAGGGCAGGCTGAGCCAGCCACAAAATAAATAAAGAAACAAACAAACAAATACAACAAGCAAACAAATAAATAAAACAAAAAAAACAAAAACAAACAAAAAAAAATAACTATTTTCCCTCTTTCTAACCCTGGAAAACCTTCAGTTCTTGGGCAGTGCTATTACCATGAACTCAATTTTGGCAGGTTAAAAGTCTCCAGCTTGTTTCTCTATTATTTTTTATTCCTACATCATCTGTTTTAAGTCTCTCTAGCTGACTCATAGTGATCCTCCTGTTTCCTGCCTCCCAAGTGCTAGGATTACAGGTACATGCCAGCACCCCCGGACTCCATCGTGGCATATGGAGCCAGGGATCAAACCCTGGCCCCTGTGCTTCTCTAAGCGCGCGCTTAGTCCACTGAGATATACCACTGGCCCTTTATGTCTTTGAATGTGGTCTTTTGAGTCATGTGGTTGAATCACCTATAGTTGACCCAGTGCAGGTGTGCATGCGTGCGCGTGCACACACACACACATACATACATACATCCTTTCTGGAAATTTCAGGTGAAGACTGAAGTATAGCAGAAATAATGTCATTACCCAGAGCGAAGTCAGATGAAGAAAACCCTCCTTCATCTTCCCTGAGCTACTAGAGTCTTGACAGGTAAGGAGGGGATATAGAAGTGACAGAGACAACTGTTGAGGTAAGGTCTCCTAGGAGCTATGAAGTATGGATTTGTGCTGGGCCAAAATTGAGTCTGTTGTTGCTATCCTGAATTTACATACTAAATAAAACTTCTCTGCTTGATTCTTCCCTTTAAAAAGCTGTTTGCAACTGTAAACTCTGCTGGTTGTTGAACCAAACCCATGTTGAGCATTCCATCCTCACCTGGGGAAAAAGGCAGGCAGTGTGCAGGCATTTCTCAGCTCTCTGCCTGCAGCTCTCCAGCATCCCAGAAAGCCCATTTATTCACAGCACCATAGAGCATGTTATTGCTCTTTAATAGTGGCTTCACATGGCTGTGGAGAGGTTTGCTATACATGGTGTAGTGTTGTAGAAGACCTGGCTTAGCCAGGCAGCACAGAATTTGAAACTTACGTTGATATTTTCTCTGCCCCCTTATCCCTTAATGCTCAAGGTTTAAGACTATAAAACTTTGGACTAAATTTTTCCAGGTAAGCATAGGTCTAGGCACATCATCTGAAAGAAAAGTAAGTCCATCTAAATTATTTGTTTGTATTTATGTATTTATTTGATACAGGGCCTTACTATGCAATTCAGACTCATATTGATTCTCCTGTCTCAGCCTCCCCAGTGCTGGGATTACAGGTGTGTGCCACCATGGCTGATTTCAGGGCGGGCTTAGTGAACCTGGGGTTCTGGGGCTGGCATAGCATGTGGTACCAAGGATCAAACTCGGGTCCTTGTGCTTGCCAGGTAGGCACTTAGACCACTGAGCTTTCTTCCCAGCCCAGTCCATCTAATTTAAATAGAAAACATATGAGAGTCTGAACTTAGAAATGCACAGAAGCCACCTATGACAATAGAACTGTAACTCACAGCCTTCATAGATACCTATGTAGGAATCTACACTGTGCTGTCTGTGGAATTGGCCTCCAGTGTAAGGTATTGGTCAGTGACTACCTTCTCTATTAAGTTTTGCTCCCACTTAACATGTTAGTATCAAGCAATGAAAGCCAAAAATATTTTTAAACCACTCTCTTAAGATGCTGTGCTTCCACTTGGCCTGTCTCCTGCTTCCCCATGTCAATAACCTCCAATCAAAGCTTATCTGAAACCTTTTTTTTATAAAGGTTTCTCACTCTTTACCGTGCCAGACATTTCTGCCAGTTGCAAGTGATAATCATAGATTCTCTATTAGAATGAATTCTAAGTGACAAAACATGTCTGTTCTCATTCAGGCAGTGAACCTTTATGCACATTCCATCATTTAACCCTCATAAGTTCAATATGAATAAAATACTATGCTTATCTTCATATTTGTGATGAAATATAAAGGAGATTGGATATCTCTAGAGCTCATACCATTCATTGCGAGGTGATGGACCATCACTTGACTGTAGTCTGACTGTCCTTATACATTTATGGCTTTGCACTGGTGCTTCCTGGTTCCTTCTGGATCTGTTTAGCACTTAGTTTCCCCTGTAGCACTGATAGGAGCTGAATTGGGAGGAACCTAAGGTCTTGTCAACACACATCTTCCTTGGGTTCTTAGGCCAGAGACAGCCAGTCACCAGCGGGACACTGCCCTTCCCTGATACTTGGTCCTTCCTAAGTCTCTTGTGTATAGGTGAGGCCTTGTGACTGTTTTTGGCTGAGGCTAACTGATGCATTACTTTGGAAGAAGGTGGCTAAATTTTTGGTAGTCTAGGGCCACATTCTTTTATTCTTCAATGAAAATAGCAGTGTCATATTGCAGATTGAAGCTTCAACAGCTGGAAGAAATCTGTGTCCCTGAATATGTACTGAAATGACAGACGTATAGGGGAAACATTTCGGTTGACTCTAGCATTAATGGGTGCAGTATGCGGAGACACTGAGGGCTAGACATCATTTTGGCAGGAAGCCTATCCTAATAACTGTCTGAAAGGATACCTTGTGGGGGAGGAAGGTGAGACCCCCCCCAAATCATTTTCTAGTAATAGTTATAATTTGTCTGGGTAACTAATATATACATGCTGATGTTTTCTAAAAGTGCTTGTAGAATTTTTAGTGTGTAGAGCTAAAATGCAGGAATAGTAGACTGTTGTACCAGGAGTTGACATTGAATGAAATTGATTGTAGCCACACTGGGAACAGGACAGACGAGGTAAATAAATTATGAATTCCAGGGGAAAAGAGCTTGCAATAGCTGCTGTTTCATTTCTGTCTTAGCCCCCTGCGACTGTAAACACGCATATAGACATATTTTATTAATCATTGTTTTGATGTATTTGGATTTTGCAAGTGGCTATTCTAGCAAAGGGATTTCTGAACACCCCTCAAGCTAATCAGATTAGGGATATGAATGCTGCAGTGGCAAACTAGTGTATGTATGAAAAGACAAATGGAAAAGCTCCCCTTTACCCGCACTTATAACTTAGCTGTTTTTGTTTTGTTTTGTTTTGATTTTTAAATAACAGCTCTAGGCCTCTTTCCAACAGTGCCATGCTCACTTCTGTCTTCAAATAATGGACTTCAGACTGAAAATTATGTGAGAGACACTTAACAAATGAATGTCCCTCAAGGAACATCATCAGGACAAAACACTTCAAAAATCACTTAATGCTACTTAAAGAAAATGATATATTGAAAGAGGTATAACTAGCAGAACTTGAAAAGACCTGTTCATTTTGTGAAGAAGGCAAATCATACAGTCTCAGTCTCAGTCTTCAGAGGTGAAGATCAGCTTTATGTGAGCTCCAGAGTTAGCCATGACGTGTGTGTGTGTGTGTGTGTGTGTGTGTGTGTGTGTGTGTACATGTATGCAGCTTATTTCTATTTTATTTGATTGGGTAGCAATAGCTCTTAATCCCAAGCCTTGATACCAGGACAACTTGCAGTGATGTTTGACTCATTCCTGTGTTAGCCCAAATCCCAGAACTTCTAGTGAGATCACTTCATTCTGTTAGCCTACCCTAGGCAGTAAATCTGCTATGTAAGTATGTTTTAATGGGTTGTCCACTTTTTGCTCTGTGTTCCTCGTGAGTGGTCTCTTGTTTATCACACTGTCAATCAGTAGAGCACATTATTTGTAGATTACACATAAATGCGAGCAAGGTGACTAGACAAGGGGGATTGGAGTCCTGAGAAGGGACTTGATATAAATTGTGAAGATTGGTGTGGTAGGTAGGCTTGATTGTGTCATCTTGAGAGACGTGGAAGCCACTGGGGGGTTGGCGGAGCACACTTCTTGGTGTATCTAGTGGGTTGTGGGGCACACCCTGTGCTTCCATGTCTTTTGCCCTTTTCTCTCTAGCGTTGAGTCCTCCAAGCCCTGCTTCCCAGCCTCCATGAGCCAAGCAGCCTTGCTTTACTGAGCTCTCCTACCATGACATTTTTGCCTTAGAACCAGCCTACCATGGAATGAATCCTCTGAAAATGTGAATCAAATGAAACTTCACCTCCTTTAAGTTGTGGTTGGCCGGTATTGTGCCATAGCAATGGAAAGTGGGACTATTAATGCTGGATAAGTTTGAATATGAAAAGAAAAAAAAGGTTTTCCAGGAGGAGAAAGGGACACAGCATGAACTAAATTCAAGTATGAAGAATGAATTCAGTGGGTTTTTTAAAAAACAGTAATCAGGGAACAATGTATAAGAATGGTATTGGCATTTCATGATTTTGAAATATTGAGTATGAACAGACCTGTGGTAAATTCTTCATTGAAAGTTTTAGGATAGCCTTGTGAACTCAGAAGTTGTTGAAAAATATATTTTGTAGGCTAACTTTTTAAATTAAAACTACACACTTTAGTTTCTGTTGTCCAGTATGGTTCATTTGCTTCAAGATTATATATGTAAAACAAGTACATAACAGCTCGTATTGGTTTCTTGGCCTGCTGTTGTCTGAGTGTTTTTGTACCCTCAAAATTCATCATTCACTGTTAAATTATCAATGCGATGGAATTCGGAAGTGTTACCCAAGGGAGATAATTAAGCCATGAAGGCAAAAGCTTCTTGAATGGGATGACCTTAAAGGGGCCAAGGGGAGCAGGGTGCATGGTTACACACTTGGATACTCACACCCCTCTTCCCTCATACGCACACCATGTGAGTATTCAACAAGAAATGGGCCATATGTAAACTAGAAAGAAGTCCCTCAAAAAGAACTTCACCATGCTGGTACCTGATCTAAGACTTCTAGAAAGCTGTGGGAAATAAGTTTATTATTTAAGCCACCTTGTATGTAGCATTTTGTCACAGCAGCCAAGTGGACTCACTCCTGGCTAAAACCAAAGGAAAGAAGTTAATTTATCACTCAGCCATTACCCTTTCCCACTTCTGGTTCCAGGATGGAAGACAAAAAATACTTCCTGAGATGGATGTGGTTATGTCAGACACAATGTTAAGTGTTTCCTTGTGTACCAGAGATGATTTCTTAGATTCCTGTTATTTCATTTTGGGGTGGGTATCATTCTGATGGGACTGCTAAAGCCAGCTACAGAAGCCTAAATCTGTTTTGGGACTCAGATCAGATTTTTTATAGACTAATCTCCCTGATTCCCACTAACACTTGATAGTTAAAAAAGAATCAAATTTTGTGATCGGTCACCCTCCTGTGATGCTTATATGTGAATTAGGAGTCTTATCTCTCTCACCCATTTTCTCCTTACATAAGAGAAGAGGAGTAGGTGGACCGACTACCTTTCTATCAATTATCTTGGCACATTTAGGGAGTATAAACAAATCTGAACATGTTTGTGCCTCAGATTTATTTTTCAATAACAATAACAATGGTTTGGTCATTAGTAAATTCTTAGGGTCACACTAAAGGCTGTACCCATTGTGTTAGTGGTTCTCTAAAGGAGCAAGATCTGCAGGCTTGTTGATTGTGCCTGTCTGTCAATCTATGAGCAAGTTTATTATAGAAGTGAATATTGACATAGCTCATGTGATAATGGAGGCCAAGGAAAGCCAATGGAACAATACAGTCATGATCCAAAGTTCTGCAAACTGGAGTGCTAGTGTCCTCAGGCAGCGGAAAATGTAGGTCCAGCTCAAGCAGAGAAGACCAGTGTCTCCTGGCATCTAGCTCTTTGTTCTGTTTGGGCTCTCAGATGATTAAATGATGCTTATCCACACTGGGGAGATAGAGAAATTGTCCACACATGCTAATCTCTTCTAGAAATGCCCTCACAGAAACATCCCAAAAAGTGTTTTACAGCTGTTTGGGCATCCCTTGTCTAGTCACATTGTCACAGAAAATTCATCATCATGCTTACTTAATTTACTAAGAATTAAGTTATCAGAATGATTTACATTGTTCTTAACAGGAGATGGTGCAATTGACAATTTCAGGTACTTCTCCAATGGAATATAGTGACAGTTATCTGAGAATTGATTGTATGTTTTGGTACAAAATTGAGTCATTATAGTGAGTTAGCCTTTGTCTTTTTTTAAAAAAATTAAGTTTATTGGTACATTTTAGGTGTATATTCTCATCACACTTATCATAGGGATTTTGTACTTCTACATGATGTATCTTAATAATTTTTTCCCTTCACTTTCCCCTATTCTCTCTTACACTCCTCTTCTCTCTATTTGCAAAAGTTTTGTTTCTTTTTTTCATGCAGTGAAGTACTACTCAGTCATAAAGAATGATCTCGAGACATTTCTATATAAATGGATGTACCTTGCCTTTATTTTTGAAGTACATAATTTCCATATTTAGGCTGACATCTTAGTGTTTCCTCGTTGGGTCTCCAGGTTTTGACAGTCACAAATGCAACCACATAAGTGATCTTTTGCAAGGATCATTCAGGTAGAACTAGGAACACGAAGAGAATACAATGATCTTAGTACTTCCTGCATGGCCTGAGCTCAAATCTCAGTGTACTTTTTTTTTTTTTTAATGTATTTGGTACAGGGTTTCACTATGCAGCTAAGACTGCTCCTCCTGTTTTTAGCTTCGGGAGTGTGGCATGTGGTGCTGTAGTTTGAACCCTGGTCCCTGTGCTTACCTAAGGCACTTAATCTGCTAAGCTGTTTCACCAGCCCCCCTAGTGTACTATTTCCTTCTGATGTGACTTAACTGTTTTCTGGTCTGTGCAAGTTGCTATAATACTTCTCAAGGGGCACGAGACTTAATTAAGATGCTGCATGTAAGCCACGAGGTACTGCAACCTGGTACACAAAAGAGCTCTGTAGATGCCATGAGTAATTTCTTCCAAAGTACACTGAGCTCAGATTAATAATAGTAGAACTATCATGTTAGCTCAAGAATACACTGCCATGAGTGTTAATCACAACAGGGCAACTTGACAAGACTAAGTCATGCCTGGGGAATTGCTAGCACCCTTCTGACTGACTGGGTGGCTCTGGAGGCGGACCCTTTGGGTCTCTGTCTGGTCTGTTACCCCTTTCTTCTGCACTGTTTCCCTCCCTGCTTTGCAGCCACCAAGAGCTGAGTTGCTTTCCTCTGCCGTGCCCTTCCACCATGGTCTTCCTAACTTGGAGCAGCTGGTCATGAACAGGAACCTCTGAGATCACAGCCACATAAATCATTTTCTCTTTAAGTTGTGGGGGCTACGTATTTGGTCCCCCAAATAAGATAGCTGACTATTACAACTGCTCTACCATTTTTTTCTTTAGAGTGTGTGGTAATACATTTGCCAAGGACCCCAAAGAGAGTGTCTGCATCTCTTTCCTGTAGCTCAGCACTGTCCAGTTGAACTTTCTGTAATGATAGAAGTATTTTTATATCCCTATGCTTGAACCAAAAATTACTATTCACTTGTGACTATTGGACATTTAAAATGTGACTAGTGTGACAGAGGAATTGAATTTGTAATATTTTGTAATTTTAACTGGTGTAGATTCAAATAGCCACCCAGGCTCATGACTACCATCTGAATAGTGCATTTCTAGATTAGTGGTCTCCCAGCTCCTAAAAGGAGGGCAGCCATG